>PVLC010036324.1:0-15850 GCA_004027655.1 Graphiurus murinus
ACTGGGGATTGAACTCAGGGGCATTCTACCTCCGAGCTATACCCCCAGCCCTATTTTTTATTCTTTATTTTGAAACCAAGTCTCACTAAGTTGCAGAGTGCCTCACTAAGTAGCTGAGGCTGGCTGCGAACCCGGATCCTCTGGTCTCAGCCTCCCAAATGCTGGGATTACAAGCGTGCGCCACCACGCCCGGCTCCTATTTTTTTTTAATTTTTTTTTATTCTTTATTTTGAAACAGGGTCTCACTAAGTTGCGGAGTGCCTCACTAAGTAGCTGAGGCTGGCCGCGAACCCGGATCCTCCGGTTTCAGCCTCCCGAATGCTGGGATTACAAGCGTGCGCCACCACACCCGGCTATTGAGCTTTTTTTTTTAAAACATGTTATGCTGTACTTAGGAAGGAATATCAGACCTAACTTCTCTTCATATAATATGGAAAGGAAGAAATCTAAAATGTATAAAAGTACATTGTAATAACTTGTAAGTTTTCTTTTTTCAGTTAATGACGTATTTTTAATAATGATAAGTAGGTAATATCAGTACCTCAAAGTGATTTCATAGTCTTATTTTTTAAAAATTGAGACATATTTATCTCCTTAGTATAGCTCATATCTTTTGCTCTGTATTAAAAAATGAGCTGCACATGACTCATGCCTCTAATCCCAGTACTTGGGAGGCTGAGACAGGAGGATTGCAGGTTGGAAGCTAGACTCATCAATTTAGTGAGACCTTGTTTCAAAATTAAAGTATAAAGGGCTGGGAGTGTAGTTGGAGGTAGAATGCTCTGGGTTCCATCTCTAGTAAGTCCCCCCCCCAAAAAAAAAAGGTTAGAACTGCATTTCATTCTTTAATTAGGCTTATATTTTGCATATTGATATTATATTAATACCCAGATAAATTGAGAGTATTGAGTTATCATGAGAATTTCCATTTTCTGTAAGAAATAGAATATCTTAACTGGCCATGGTGGCACATTCCTGTAATCCCAGTACTTGGGAGGCTGTGACAGGAGGATTGCAGATTTGAGGATAGCCTCAGCAACTTAAGGAGGCTCTCAGCATCTTAGTGAGACCCTGTTTCCAAAATAAAAAAGTATAGCCCAGAGGTAGACGGTCCTGAGTTTCATCCCTAGTACCACAAAAAGAAAGAATATCTTCTGTATGTTGTGAATGATAAAGGTTAAAGTTCATACATAGTATCAAAGAAAAACAAATTTATGGAGAGGCCTATCTCCCTCTACCTCTTGCACATTTTTTTAAAGAATTGATTAAGAATGTTACTTTAATAGCTGTGAATACAGCTTTTGTGCTTAATTTCTATTCATATATAACAAGTACTTTGCATAAAATTGTACATAGACATGTTTAGCTCAAAGTTGAGATTTTAAGTGGCTTTTGTAGATTGTTGCAAATTATGAAAATACCAAATGCTTGTGTTTTCTGACTTTACTGCTTCAAACAAATAACGTTTTTCCTTTGATGTGTTACGATCCAGTAACAAATAAATGGTAAGTTTGCATAGATTTTGTTTTCTCCTCAGAAAACTTAAGGGGAAAAATGGCATTTGAAATTAGGGATTTTTATTGCTGTCTTTGCAGATGTTTTGAAGAAAATTAATATATCAAAGATGTGTTTTGTGGTTGGCTTGGTATTTAAACATGTGATTTTGAAAAAAGTCATCTTACCTTTGGAAAGTATTTTGAGAAACATTTAAGTAAACCCATTTTGAAAGGTGGAGGAATTATTCAAATACCCAGTAGTGAGTGTGTTGTGTTTTATTTATTGCTTTTTATGTTCTACTCATGGATTGTGAGTTTGGGAATTAGTCACAAGCTGCCTTTAGAAAATTCTGAACTTTTATGTTGGGCTTATATAAAAGATTTTGAGTGTTTGGCCTTCAGTTGCTGCTTTAGTAAAGTTATTTCTCAGAGCAAAAGATGTTTTCCTTTGATTCAGCAAGGGTTTTCAGCTCTTTACCTATAAAGAAATATCATGGTGACTTGGTTTTTACATCAAGGTGTTTATTTAGATGTATTTTATATCAGAGGGGGAAGGAATTTGTGGCAGTTAAAAATTAGCTCCTTTTTGTAGAGAATTGGAATTATGATAAACATAACTTATTTTTTAATTTTTTGGCAGTACTGGGGATTGAACCCAGGAGCATTCTACCTCCGAGCTACATCCCCAGCCTTATTTTTTATTCTTTATTTCCTCACTAAGTTGTGGAGGGCTTCACTAAATAGCTGAGGCTGGCCACGAGCCCGGAGAACTCTGTTCTCAGCCTCCCAAGTACTGGGATTACAAGCGTGTACCACCATGCCCAGCCAGATACATAATTTTTAAGAAATTTTCATTTTAAAATGATTTGTAGGCTTTTAAAAAACAATAGAGCAAAATTCCAGTCCCCAAACTTGAAATTTTCTTAAAATTTATACTTTTTTCAGAAGCACAACAGATACTAAGTTACTTCTAAATTTTCAAAAACCTTATTGGAATTTGTTGGCACAGACATATAAATATTCCATTTGTACTTGAATCTTAATTAAGGCTTAAGCTAAATTCTGCACCTAGTTACTGAGATTACTTTGTGCTATGCTGTCTGTATCAGAAGTGCTGTGAGGCCCAGGCGCTCTGAAAAAACATTGAAGACACGTGAGGATATTGTAGCCCTTTTTCCTGTTCCTGAAGGAGTTCCCTCAGTACACCACCCCCTCCTGACCTCTAGGTAAATGCATGTTTTAAAGTTTTCTCTAGGAAATCATGTTGAGGATTGCTTTTTATTATTTTTCCTTTAGCTATTTTCTATAAGAGGTCAGAGGTGGGAAATCATTAAACAAAAGACACTGCTTTGAGAATACAATTAATTGTGTCACTAAAGGAGCTCCATCAGCAGGAGAAAAGATTCACTTTGCTAAAAAATTCAGCCATCCCTAACTTTTTCTTCCCTTAGCTTTTTCTTTTTTCCCTTACTGGGGGGAAAAACATTAGAAATCTTGGTTTGGAGGAGCTTTATGAAGTGCCAGAATATTTTATTAACATTTTAATAGAGTGATTGTACCTTTTAGTGTTTAGAAAGCCTTCTGGTCAGCCTTGGAAATTAGTGTGTTCATTTGTGAGGGAATGATGATGAAGAATGGTATAATCTGATAAACTATTTGTTATACTTAAATACAAACTTAGCTGAGTCATCTAGATGGTGAGTATTGTAGACTTTCTAATGTACTTTTGACATAATGTTTTGTGTCGGGGATTCTGATGTGTTTTGCATGTTTTTAATTCTTACAACCTTATGAGATGTGAGGAATTAGTGCTATTCCCCATTTGGTAGGTAATGAAAGTAAGGCAGAGAGAGCTATGAACTTTGCTATTACACACAGCTAACTAACCAATTGGTTTTACTAGTCAGTTTAATCTGCTTTTAGACTCTGGCAATTTAGATTTGGGATCCTGCTTCTGAAAATAGGTTTTTCTTTCTTTACAAAACACTTTGAATAGATTTTCATTTTAGCTGGAATGGATTTGTAGTGCCAGTTCATCAAATTATTTCAGAGAAATCCAGTGTTGCCTTTTGGATCTCTAAAAATTAATTGGAGGATAGAGTTTGAATAACAAAATGAAATTTTCGAATGATATTTTAACTCTTTTTCAGTTGGGATGAATGGGTTCCAGAAAGCAGAGTACTCAAATACGTGGACACCAATCTGCAGAAACAGCGCGAACTCCAAAAAGCCAATCAGTAAGTTTTTTTTTAATTGAGAAGTGAATATTGAGGAGAAATGCCTGTGAATTAGCATTTGGACATGGAATGAACAGTGGGAATCATGTTGGCTGTCTGCCTATAAAATGATTATTGGTTTCTGTCAGCTGCTATTATGGCTTTGACTTTAAGTGATCAGAAAAGCTTTTTTTTTTTTTTGGTGCTGAGGATTGAACCCAGGAGCATTAGCTACACCCCTAGTCCTTTTTTTATTCTTTATTTGGAAACAGAATCTCACTAAGTAGCTGAGGCTGACCTTGAACCTGTATCCTCCCGTCTTAGCCTCCCAAGTACTGAGATTATAAGCCTGTGCCGCCTTGCCCTGAAGACAAGCATTTTTCTAGGTAAAGGAAATCACATCCTGTCATTGTTTAAGTCTATTCTTAGATTGTGGTAGAAAACAGCAGAATAAACCTGGTGTGGTGGTACACATTTGTAATCCCAACACTTGGGAGGCTGAGAGAGGAGGATTGCAGGTTCCTGGCCAGCCTCAGCTCCTTAATGAGGCCCTCTGCAATTTATACTCTGTTTCAAAAATAAAGAACTAAAAAAAGGCTGGAGTTGTAGTTCTGAGGTAGAATGCCCCCGAGTTCAATCTCCAGTACCGCAAAAAAACAAAAACAAAACAAACAAAAAAACTCAGCAGAATATTGTTGCAAGTTGGTGTAGGTCTGGGAGGCTGAGACTGGAGGATCTGAGTTCGTGGCCAGCCTCAGCTACTTTAGTGAGGCTCTCCACAACTTAGACCCTGTTTCAAAATAAAGAATGAAAAATAGGACTGGGGGTGTAGAGTGCCCCTGGGTTCAATCCCCAGTACCACACTCCCCCCAAAAATTGCTGTAGGTGTCAATTCATTGTTAAATATGTTGTCTTACCTCTTGGGCTTAGTGAAGGCACAGTTGGGGGGGCGCAAAAAAGAAGGGATTTCCCATTATTATCTTTTTCTCTGTAAACAATAAAGTGCTCTGCAAGACTATGTAGTTTATAGGGTAATTTTCTCTTAATTTCAAAGCTGAAATGAATATTAAAAATACTGACATGTGCCTGTTGTGAATACCTGTAATCCCAGACTTTGGAATCTAAGCCAGGAGGATTACAGATTTGAGGTTAACCTTAGCAATGTAGCAAAACCTTCACCAATTTAGCGGTGCCCTATATCACAGTTAATAAAAAGGGCTGAGATATAGCCCAGAAATAGAATGTCCCTGGATTCAATCTCCAGTACCAAAAAATGTCCCACAAAAACCTGATACGATAAAATGGTATCAGATTAAAAGAGAACATTGGGATTAGCAAATTCAGAAAAGAAAAAAGGAATTTTCACTTTTATGAGGAACCATCTATTGCAGTCACTCTTTAATTTTAGTAGATGTAAAACAGCCATTGCTGGGTGTGGTGATGCATGCTTGTAATTCCAGTACTTGGAAGGCTGAGACAGGAGGATCGCAGATTCACAGTCAGCCTCAGCTACTTAGTGAGGCTCTCTGCAACTTAGTAAGACCCTATTTCAAAATAAAGAATAAAAAGTAGGACTGGGGGTGTAGCTCAGAGGTAGAATGCCTCTGGGTTCAATCCCCAGCACCACAATAAATAAATAAATAAATAAGCCAAACTTTAGGCCTCATTCTCAAGTTTTTTTGTTTGATTTTTGCAATACATTGTCTATCCAACTTTTTAAAAACTTGGTGTACTAGACTTTATATAGGCTTGGGAACCTCAATTTGAATATAAATTCCAAATGGAATTAAGCTTGCATATCTTATTTTTCTGCATAAATACTTATTTTTATGGTGACTTTACTGAAATTATTTTTGAAGGGAGCAATATGCAGAAGGGAAGATGAGAGGGGCTGCTCCAGGAAAGAAGACATCTGGTCTACAACAGAAAAATGTTGAAGTGTAAGACTCTGTTTTTGTTATAAATTTGCATACAGTTTTATAAGTATAATTAGAGCTTAATACTACCCATATGTGTTAGACTCTACTGAAAAAAGTGGAAAATCCTTGCCTCTTCATTTTGTTTCCTGGATTTTTAAGTACTGCTATTCTGTGGTAGAGTAGATGTCAATTTTAAAATAGTATTGAGCAGTCAGCTAGGTGTGATGGTGCATGCTTGCAATTCTAGTAATTGGGAGACTAACACAGGGAGATCACAGGTTCACAGCCCATCTCAGTTACTTAGGCCTTTTGCAACTTAGTGAGACCCACCCTGCTTCAAAATAAAAAGTAAAACAGGGCTGGGGGTTTAGCTCAGGTTGAATGCCACTGTGTTCAGTCCCCAGCAGCACACACAGTTAAATTGAGCAGTTAAACATGTCCCCTCCACCTCCTTGGCTTCTTTTGGGGGAGTAATGGGGATTGAACCCAAAGGCATTCTACCTTCAAGTTACACCCCCAGCTCAATTTTATTTATTTGGAAACAGGGTCTCACTAGGTTGCTGAGAGCCCAACTAAATCGCCAGGGCTGTGTTTGAGCCTGTGATCTTCCAATCTCTGCCTCTCAAGTACTGGGATCACAGGCATGCAAAATTCTTTCATTTTGGTTTGAAGTTTTGGTGAAATTTTAGTATCCAGTCTTAACCCTATTTGTTGCTTTTTTTTTTTTTTTGGCCGTACTGTGGCTGGAACTCAGGGGCGTTCTCCGAGCTACACCTCCAGCCCTATTTTTTATTCTATATTTTGAAACAGGGTCTCACTAAGTTGCGGAGTGCCTTACTAGGTAGCTGAGGCTGGCTGAGAACCTGAATCCTCTGGTCTCAGCCTCCCAAATGCTGGGATTACAAGTGTGTGCCACCATGCCCAACTGGGTCACTAATGTTTGGCAATTGTTCTGTAGCTTTTTCTGAATATATGTAAATATAAATAAATGCCTCCAGCTAGAAGTTATCAGATAGAAGTTTGCCTTTGTTGAAGTCTAGGTCCTTCATGTTGGATGCTTATTATTTCTAAATTAATTGTGAATATGTATATGAATTTTGTTGACACTTTACTCTTGGTTTTGATGATTCATTATTTATTGAATGATTTTTCCTAAAGAACTTAAGACTTCAGTCATTCTTTAAACTCAAGTCTTAGCAATATATATGTATTATATATACAATATATACAATATATTATATACATATATTGTATATGTGTATATGTAGATATATATATAAAGTAGATATATATAGTATATATATAGTATATATGCTGTATATATATAGTGTATATATAGTATATATATACTGTATATATAGTATATGTATATACTATATATACATATATATACAATATAATATATACATATACATATATATTGTATATGTGTATATATCCTATATATATATACAATATAATATATACTATATATATATATATCTACTTTTTTTGTGTGTGTGGTACTGGAGAGGGAACCCAGGTGCATTCTACCTCTGAGCCACACCTCCAGCCCTATTTTATTCCTTTATTTTGACACAGGGTCTCACTGAGTTAAGGATGGCCTAAGTTGCTGAGGCTGGCTGCGAACCTACGATCCTCCTGTCTCAGCCTCCCAAGTACTGAGTTTACAGGAGTGTGCCACCACGCCCAGCTATGTTTTGTATGATAGTCATAGGACTTAGAAATAATACAGACAGAACACCAGTTATTTATTTGTAATCTACTGCAGTTTTGAGAAATAGCTTAGTTTGCATGCTTAATAACAATGTGCAAGAGCTGGGCGTGGTGGTGCACACTTGTAATCCCAGCGTTTGGGAGGCTGAGACTGGAGGATCCGGGTTCGTGGCCAGCCTCAGCTACCTAGTGAGGCACTCTGCAACTTAGCAAGACCCGGTTTCAAAATAAAGAATAAAAAATAGGGCTGGGGATGTAGGTCGGAGGTAGAACGCCCCTGAGTTCAATCCCCAGGACCGCAAAAAAAAAAAAAAACAATGTGCAAGAAGATTGATGTAAAAATGTCTAGGAGTGCTTATTACTGTGATTGAAATACGCCTTATGGATTCTTTATAGTTGAGGTTACTTGTGTCAGTATCTTTAATTTTATGGTATGGAGTAAGGATTGAGTACAAGGACTCCTTGGTTTCTTTTGAATCTCATATATTATTTGCATTTCTAAGTAAAGTTCATGGTTTAATTTTACTCAGAAATACTGTTCCAGTAATACTTGTATTATAAGTTAACCTTATAGAGGGAGGGAAACACCTACACTTCAAAGCTATAGAAAAGTAAAAAACAAGAACTAGATGTTATGGAAGCCAAAGAAAAGTAAAATCAGTAATTAGATGTTATGGTTCTACCAGAAGTAATCCATAAACTTTTTTTTTTAATTCCAGAAATAATTATGTAAAGAAGCAAACCTGTGATTTATCATTTGGCAGTATATAAACAGATGCAAGTTACCTATGTTCCTATTAGAGGTAACCTAGGTGGAGACACATCAGCTTTGTCAAAGATACAGGAGAAGAGTAGATAGGATTGAAAAGGAGGAAAATGTATATTTTTACCCTACATTAGGAATATAATCTTGGAAGATGTCTCCTAAAGTATTCTTGGTTTATTTTCCTATTATGTGGAGGGAGATGAGAATTTAACCATTAGCAAAGCTTATGTTTTGGCAGGAAACTATAAATACCTCTTATTCATAAATGCAGTGTTTTTTTTTTTGTAAGTTTAACCATGATAAAAGAATTGAAACCAAGGGGGTTTTACTAGAAATAATTTTTTCTTTTCTTTCTTCTTTTAGGAAAACAAAAAAGAACAAACAGAAAAGTAAGAATATTAACTTTCTTTAAGTTAACCTTATAAACTTTACAACATTTACATTTTGAATTCGCTGTTTTAAAACTGTGACATTCTGCTGGGCATGGGGCCGCATGCTTGCAATCCTAGTACTTGGGAGGCTGAGGCAGGATCACAAGTTGGAGGAGCTCAGCTACTTAGACCCTGTTTCAAAAAAAGAATAAAAATAGGGCTAGGGGTGTAGCTCAGAGGTAGAATGCCCTGGGTTCAATCCCCAGTTCCGAAGAAAAATAAAATTGTGATATTCTGAAGTAAGTTTATATTTACTGATGTCTCAAATATAAGTCTCAGGAATAATACAGATAGACATATGTGTGTGTGTGTTTGTGTGTGTGTGTATGTGTGTGTGTGTGTATATATAGTGGTAGAGACCTAATTTTGCTGATCTTTTTACCATGGGGAAGCTAGTAAGCCATTTATTTTCATCTGCTTTAGTCTTAATGACATTCCCTGAGAAGATAGCATTTTAGTAAATGGAAGGTGATAATACTAAATGTTTGGTAGAGGTGTTCATAAAAGTTGTATTTTGAGGTGGACGTGGTGGTGCATACCCTGTAATCCTCGTATTTGGGAGACTGATACAGGAGGATCACAGATTCAAGGCTAGTCACTGCAACTTGCAGGATACTGTTATGAAATTAAAATAAAATAGGGCCGGGCGTGGTGGCGCACACTTGTAATCCCAGCATTTGGGAGACTGAGACCAGAGGATCCGGGTTCATGGCCAGCCTCAGCTACCTAGTGAGGCCCTCGCAACTTATTGAGACCCTGTTTCAAAATAAAGAATAAAAAATAGGGCTGGGGTGTAGCTCAGAGGTAGAATGCCCCTGAGTTCAACCCCCAGTACCGCAAAAAAATAAAATAAAATAAAAAATAGGTCTGGGGGTGTAGTTCTCAGAGTGCCCCTGGGTTCAAACCCCAGTTACCCTCCCATACACACACCAAAAAGACAACCCAGTTGTGTTTTTGGTAGAAATATATATAATTTTTTTCTTTTCACTAGGGATTGGACCCAGGGGCATTCTACTTTCCCGCTACACTCCTAGCCCTATTTTTTACTCTTTTTTTTTGTGTGTGTGTGTGGTACTGGGGATTGAACTTAGGGGCATTCTACCTCCGAGCTATATCCCCAGCCCTATTTTATTCTTTATTTTGAAACAGGGTCTCACTAAGTTGCAGAGGACCTCACTAAGTAGCTGAAGGGCTGGCTGCCAACCTGAAATCCTCCTGTCTCAGCCTCCCCAAGTACTGGGATTACAAGCGTGGACCACCACGCCTGGCATGATTCTTTTAACTTAGATTTGGCTGGAAGCTGTGTTATGGAGAAATCATGAAGAGAGGGTGTATCAAGAGACTTTTCCATTTAAAGAGCTAACTCTCCCCACCCCCCTTTATAGCACCTGGAAATGGAGATGGTGGTAGTACCAGTGAGACACCTCAGCCTCCTCGGAAGAAAAGGGCACGAGTAGATCCTACTGTTGAAAATGTGAGTTTTTCTGTTTCTGAATAGAATTTTTAGTTCCAGGCATGCTATACAATAGCGAATAAGCATAGGATTTTGGCTTCCCAAAGCATTGGTAACATAGTTAACTACTGATGGGATTCCTGCCCCCACTTTTTGGTAAAGGATATATTTATGCATCTTTATTTTGGTCTGTACTTATAGATTGCCAACCCCCAAGTCATTAGATATTGGATAAGCTCCATGTTTAAATACAATAATAAATATTTTACTGGTGTTATCCTGGGTAGACTTACTAGGTCACATTAAATGGTTTATTAAATTCCATCCTGGTTTAATAAACCTATAACAAATACCATGAAACTATTAGTTACACGTATGTGTGTGTAGGTATAAATTTAGTATTATCAAGTCAGGGTGTTTTATTTCCAAAGGTGGAAATTCACTAAAGAATTTTTGCTTTCATCTGAAAATGCAATAAAGAGATTACAGTGGTTGAAGGTCATTTTCTTTTATTTTAGCTGTGCAAAACTCAAGGAATTAATTTATACCATTGTCTCTAAAAGTTAAAAAAAAAAAAAAAGAGTACATTTAGAGTTAGCTATTAAGCAAGAAATGTTTTAATGCCTTTCTTTTTCCTATGTAGGAAGAAACATTTATGAACAGAGTTGAAGTGAAAGTAAAGATTCCTGAGGAACTAAAACCTTGGCTTGTTGATGATTGGGATTTAATTACCAGACAGAAACAGGTAATTTAAAAGCTAGACAGTTTTGAGTTCATACATGTAATCCGAGTGACTCAGGAGGCTGAGGCAGGAGGATTGCAAGTTCAAGGCCAGCCTGTCTCAAAATAAAAAAAGGTTGGGGATGTAGCTCAGTGATAGACTGCCTCTGGGTTCTGGTACTTCCCTCCCTCCATCTGCAAAAAAGCAAAAGAAAAATCTAGACAAATTAGCCATGTGATACATTCTTATAAGCACAAAAAAAGAATACTTCAACTTTTAAGGCATGCCTGATTTTTTTTTTTTTTTTGCGGTACTGGGGATTAAACTCAGAGGCATTCTACCTCCGAGCTATACCCCCAGCCCTATTTTTTATTCTTTATTTTGAAACCGAGTCTAAGTTGCGGAGTGCCTCACTAGGTAGCTGAGGCTGGCTGCAAACCCGGTTCGTCCGGGTCTCAGCCTCCCGAATGCTGGGATTACAAGCGTGCGCCACGCCTGGCTTGCCTGATGATATTTTAATTAAGAGACTGAAGACTTACCAGAAAGAAAGGATAACTTGAGTTATAAAACAAAGTAGATATAAATTTTTGGTATGTTTATGATAATTCAATGTTGGAAATAACTGCTCATCTTTGGAGCTTGCTGAGGGCATTGAAAGTGACACATCCCCATATGTCCCTGCTAATGGAATATAAGAACACTCAATATCATGTGGAAATTAAGGCTCTCGGTATAATTACTACCTTACATGAATGGAGGTATTTAGTAGGGACACATCAGTTATCACAAGAGTTTATCTAAATCCAGGTTGATAGGCTCCAAGACAAATGAAGCATATATATTAAGCAGATAAATGACAGGTGGGACTGGAGATTATGGAGTAAAAAGAGTAGGACTGAGAGTCACTATGAGATACACAAGTCATATACAGCATGAGTACATTTTGAATCTTGATTTCGGTTCTTTGGAAGGATTATGCTGTTACAGCTAAGCTGGCAAGAGCTATGGCTCTCCCACTTACTACCTGTGAGCTCAGACAACTTCTTAGCTATTTGTGCTTTAGTTCTATTTTTAGTGGAATAATAGTTCCTACGTCATAATACTAGTATTGATGCGAGGATGAGAAACTTCTGGTAGTTTCTTTAGATTGGTTCTAAAACATAATCTGTAGAGCTATGCTGTCCAGTATGGTAGCCACTAGCCATATTTGGCTATTTGATTGGAATATAATTTAGATTTTCGTTCCTCAGCCACGTTATCCGTATTTCAAGTACTGAATACTGTGTTTTCCTATTTCTAATATCATTAGATGATCTTTTCCGGTGTAATTTTTCTTTAAAGAACAGTATTTGAACTGGATGTGGTGCACACCTGTAATCCCAGCACCTTAGAGGCTGAGACAGGAGGGTCACAGGTGTGAGGCCAGCCATTTCCAAAAAACACCAAACTTTAAAAAAAAAAAAAATTGGGATGTAGCTCAGAGATAGAATGCCCCTGGGTTCAATCCTCAGTACCAAAACAAAACAAAAAACAGCACACACCCCAAGAAGAATGTTTGTATTTATATGTTTTTTTCTTAGCTCTTTTATCTTCCTGCCAAGAAGAATGTGGATTCCATTCTAGAGGATTATGCAAATTACAAGAAGTCTCGTGGAAACACAGATAACAAGTAAGAATATACCCCCTTTCAGTATACTCCCAAACCACTTTGCCTTAACTATTCTTATTCCCAAATAAGCCATCTAAAATTTTATTTACTCTGAAAATTAGTGTCATCAGAAATTAGCAAAATAGGATTTCATTGCTTTGACGTGGAGGATTGATTGGCAAGCTTTTTCTTAAAGGGCCCAAAGTAAATATTTTAGGTAAAATTAAAGCTATATTACATAGGTACTTATATAATCATTTAAAATTTAACCATTTGGGAGTGTAAAAGCCTACTTATTTTAGGGGCAGTACTTGCCATACTGTTCTAGCATGTTTTTGAAGGTGATTTCATGTATCCTTGTCAAATCCTTTGTGAAAAGACCACAGCAGTAGTTCATTATTAGTAGCTTAACCTTTAATTACCCTCATGGTGGTTGCATTATTCTTTATCCTAGTAGTTTCCAGTGACCAGTTTTTGTGTTTTCATTCATTCATCAGAGAGTATGCTGTTAATGAAGTTGTGGCAGGGATAAAAGAATACTTCAATGTCATGTTGGGCACTCAGCTGCTCTACAAATTTGAGAGACCGCAGTATGCCGAAATACTTGCAGATCACCCTGATGCACCTATGTCTCAGGTGTATGGAGCGCCACATCTACTGAGATTATTTGGTAATATGCCCTTTAGAAAACATTACTTTTTTCTTTGAGCTTCTAATAATCAGTTTGTTCATCTTCTCCAATGAACAAAGGCAAAATCATTAACTTTCTAAAACATGGCTCCAGGGGCTGGGGGTGGTTCAGAGGTAGAGCGCTTGCCTGCATGCATGAGGCTGCCCTGGGTTCAACCCTCAGTACCACAAAAACAGAAAAAAAAATTAAAAACCAACTCCATTCCATTTGAACATTTATTTATTTACTTAATTTTTGTGGTACTAGGGATTGAACCCAGGGGCATTCTACTTCCTAGCTATACCCCCAGTCCTATTTTATTTTTATTTTGAAATAGGGTCTCACTAGGTTGATGAGGCTCTCATTACTTGCTGAGCCTGTCCTCGAACATGGGATTCTCATGTCTCAGCCTCCCAAGTACTAGGATTACAGGTGTGTACCACCACACCTGGCTCTTGAACTTTTATTTGAAAGATTAAATAGCAAAGTCTGTTTAAAAATTAAGTTTTGCCGGGTGTGGTGTTGCACGCTTGTAATCCCAGGATTCAGGAGGCTGAGACCAGAGGATCTAGGTTGCCAGCCTCAGCTACCTAGTGAGGTACTTCACAACTTAGTGAGACTCATTTCAAAATAAAGAATAAAAAATAGGGCTGGGGGTATAGCTCGGAGGTAGAATGCCCCTGAGTTCAATCCTCAGTACCAAAAATAAATAAATAAATAAATAAATAAATAATTAAGTTTTTAAAAAAACAATGAAATTTAGCCGGGCGTGGTGGCTCACGCTTGTAATCCCAGCATTTGGGAGGCTGAGACTGGAGGATCCAGGTTTGCGGTCAGCCTCAGCTACCTAGTGAGACACTCCACAACTTAGACTCGGTTTCAAAATAAAGAATAAAAAATAGGGCTGGGGGTATAGCTCGGAGGTAGAATGCCCCTGAGTTTAATCCCCAGTACCGAAAAAAGAAAAACAAAAAACAATGAAATTTAAAGGAATTGGTTGCCTGTGCTCACATAATTAAAGCAAATGAGTTATGGTGCTGCTTTGGATGTAACTTTGGCTATATTCTTTTGTTTAAAAGTACGAATTGGAGCAATGTTGGCCTATACACCTCTGGATGAGAAGAGCCTTGCTTTATTACTAAATTATCTTCATGACTTTCTCAAGTAAGTATGATTAAAATCAATAAGACACGGTGTGATATACTGTAAATTAGTGTGTGAGAGATTGACACTATAATAAGTAAAATATACTGTACAGATACAAATAGATGGTTAATGGAACAAGAAGTGTGAATATATGGGAATCTCACAAATGATAGTTAGCATATAGATGCAATAGGGGGAAAAGAATGATTAAATCCAAGAACTTAAGATGATAGAAATGTAGGGTAATATTTATATACTTTTGTATTGTTACATATACATTAAATGGCTGGTATTTATTTGGTGGTATGGGGAATTAAGCCCAGGGACATTTATTCTCTGAGCCACAACCCCAACCCTTTTTAAATTTTTATTTTTGTTTTGAAACGGTTTTGCTAGGTTGCTTGAATCTCACTGAGTTGCTGAGGCTGGTCTCTCTCCTCTTGTCTCAGCCTCCCAAGTACTGGGATTACAGGCCTGTGCCATTATGCCTGGCTTGGTATCTTTTTTTTTTTTTTGGTGGTACTGGGGATGGAACCCAGGGGCATTCTACCTCCAAGCTACACCCCCAGCTCTATTTTTTATTCTTTATTTTGAAACAGGGTCTCACTAAGTTGCAGAGGGCCTCACCTAGGTAGCTGAGGCTGGCCGCAAATTGGATCCTCCAATCTCAGCTTCCCAAATGCCTGGATTACAAGTGTGCGCCACCACGCCCGGCTATTCTTTATTTTGAAACGGAGCCTCACTAAGTTGCAGAGAACCTCACTAAGTAGCTAAGGCTGGCGGTGAACTCGGATCCTCCCATCTCAGCCTCCCAAATACTGGGATTCCGAGTGTGTGCCAGCACGCCCAGCTACCAGGCAACTTTTAAAAAGGAATGGCTGCTCCAACTATACTGAAGGAAAGATCCATGTGTCATTTGAAGTAAAAAAAAAAAAAGTTTGCCATAGAGAAACATATTGTAATTGCTTTTATTTGGAGAGAAATATTTTAACCTGGAAAAGGTTGGTTTTCCGAAGTATGGATCATAGTTAATAGAATTGTTTCTTGGGCTTGGTATTGGGAAGAAATTTGAAGTTTTCAGTTGCTGCCTTGTATATTTCCATATTTGGTTTTTCTCAAAATGAGCATCTTATTTTTCTGATACCTAAAGATTGAACCCAGGGGTATTCCTATACCTCTGAGCTACACCCTCAGCCCTATTTTATTTTTAATTTTTGATCAAAGTCTCATTAGGTTACAGAGGGCCTCAGTAAGTAGCTGAGGTTGGCTGGGAACCTGTGATTCTCCTGTCTCAGCCTCCCAACACCATTCCAGCTTATTTTTAATTTTTTATTTTGAAACAGGGTCTCACTAGGTTGATGAGAGTCTTACTACTTGCTGAGGCTGTCCTCAAACTTGCGATCCTTCTCTCTCTCCACCAACTACTGGGATTTACAGGGATGCATTATTATGCCAGGCTCCCACTCCTCTTTTTTTTTTTTTTTTTTGCGGTACTGGGGATTGAACTCAGGGGCATTCTACCTCCGAGCTACACCCCCAGCCCTATTTTTTATTCTTTATTTTGAAACCGAGTCTCACTAAGTTGCAGAGTGCCTCACTAGGTAGCTGAGGCTGGCCGCAAACCCGGATCCTCTGGTCTCAGCCTCCCGAATGCTGGGATTACAAGCG
>PVLC010036325.1:0-15891 GCA_004027655.1 Graphiurus murinus
GAGCGAGCAGCAAACACTACTGGCGTTTAAACAACACAGAACTGCCCTCGCGGGCCCCGCGCCCAGGCGGCGGCGCAGCGCCCTCTGGCGGCCGCGCGGGGCCCCGCAGAGCCATTGCCGGGCCCTCCTGGAGCCCCAGGCCCAGAGCAGGGAGAGCCTAGTTCAGAAATACTGGGACAACTTGAGGGTATGAAAGGTATCCAACGCTAAATCCCGAGAAATGCCAAGAGCCCAGGGCAGGGCCAACATAAAAAGAAAACCCTTGTTCCATTTTCAACGAATGCTTGAAATTCTACCAATAGGGCAGGCCATTCCATTACCTGCAGGCTTTTGGAATTCCAATGACTCAAGGAAAGGTAGGTCTTAAAACAAGAGCAGGTAGTAGCTACATCTAAAAATCACCAATATTGGGCGCCTGGTGCGCGGGGGAAGGGGGGGAGGTAATCTGGAGTCCCAGCTACTAGGGAGGCTGAGGCAGAAGGATTGCTAAGTTTGAGGCCAGCCTTAGCACTTTGGTGAGACCCTGTTTCAAAAATAAATAAATAAATAAATAAATAAATAAATAAATAAATAAATAAATAAATAAATAAAAAAAAAAGGGCTAGGAGTGTAGCTCAGAGGTAGAAGCCCCTGGGCTCAGTCCCTAGTCCTAAACAAACAAAAACAAAAATCTAAACAATAAATAAAAAAGTAAGCTTCTTGGACTGGGGGGGATAGTTAATAGCTCAGTGGTAGAGTGCTTACCTAGAATGTGGGAGATCCTGGGGATCCTGGGTTTGATCCCTAGTCCACAAATAAATAAATAAATAAATAAATAAATAAATAAATAAATAAATAATAATCACTGTCATCACCAGAGGTGATATGGTGAGAACTTTCTCTTCTTTTCTTTTTTTAATGGGTTCTTGCCGTATTGCCCAGGCTGGCCTCAAACTCCTGGCCTCAAGCCATGCACTTCCTTCAGCCTCCCAAGTGGCTGGACTACAGGCATGTGCCACCACGCCCAGCAGTGGTAACATTTGATAAGTAGTGTTCAGTCTTCTTATTTGCATCATTGGTGACCTGGGCATCCTTTTGCACCCTGGACAGCAGCGTTCTTTTAGGATGCCCCATGCCCAGTGGCAAACCCTGCTTTTCAGTTGTCTCTAAGTTTTTTTATCCCTTCTACATGCTGAGTATTTCGGGATCTTTCCATTTGTCATCCTCACAGCCACTAGAGTGAGACTCACAAGCTCTGAGTCCCTAGCTGAGATCCCTGCATGCCTGGCTAGCGTGTCTGGATCCCTTCTGTGGCATGCAGGACCCCAGGGAGACCCAGGGTGCTCTCTGGAGTCCTCTCTGCACAGCATGCAGCTCTGCCAAGAGGCGCCCCTCGTGCAGGCTACAGACCTCTTCCCCAGGTCAGCAGAGCCCCTGCGCTCAGCTCTCTCCACCTGGAATGTCTCTCCTTTGGTCCCTCCTCCATCTGCCAGAAGCAGAAGTGGGGGTTTCTGAGGGACCCTGGCAGGTTCTCTGCCACCTCTCTGCTCTCATCCCTCTTTTCCCTGCCTGAAGTGAAACTCAGGAAAGCAGGGAGCAAGTGTGGGGGCTTGCACAAATGGCCGCCATGCTTTGCAGGTCCTTCAACAGGAGACGGAGCCCATTGCCCACCCCTCATGTTTGGCCCAGCCTCGGGACTTGCTTTGACCCAGAGAATGTGGTTGAAGTGAGGGTATGTCTGCTCTGAGCCTGGAACTCAAGGAGGAGACCAGACAATGGAAGCCAAGCTCAAGTGTGGAGAAGGCTGAGTTCATAAGCTGCCTTTTTCTTTTCTTTTCTCTGCTTCATTTTTTTTTTTTTTTTTTTAAACTGAGCGTTGAACTCAGGGATGTTCTACTTCTGAGCTAGACCTCAGCCTTATTATTGTTTGTTGGTTTTTTGAAACAGGGTCTCACTAAGTTGCTGAGAGTCTTGCTAAGTTGCTGGGACTGACCTCCAACCTGCAGTCCTCCTGTCTCAGCCTCCCAAGTACTGGGATGACAGGCGTGCTCTACCACAGCTGGCTCTCTGCTTCACTTTTAGCTTGTTTTTTTTGGAAGACAGAAGTGTATCTCTCCACTAACACTGTGGCCCACACCTATGTTAGAAGGAGGGCAGAGAAGTGGGGAGAGGGCGAGGAGGTGAGTGTGGCCAGAGTGGCACAGGGAGCCCTTGGGCAGAGGGATCTTGGAGTGCACAGTTCTGGGATTGAGGAACAAAGTGTCACCTTCATCAAGTGGGTATTTGGGCCGGGTATTAGTGGCGCATGCTTGTAATCCCAGCATTTGGGAGGCTGAGATCGGAGGATACGGGTTCGAGGCCAGCCTCAGCTACTTACTTAGTGAGGCCCTCCGAAACTTAGTGAGACCCTGTTTCAAAATAAAGAATAAGAAATCGGGCTGGGGGTGGAGCTCGAAGGTAAAATGCCTCTGGGTTCAATCCCCAGTACCACAAAAAAGGGGGGGGGGGACTTGGGAACTCTAGAGTGAACTTTTAGACCCCCAGGATGGGGTCTGAGTTTTCAAAGAACAGAGGAGATAAGGCTGAGATTGTGTTGACTCTAAGCTGAGCCCTAAAGTTATTTAGTAACACATAGCCTGCAACACGGAGACTAAAATCACCCTTCAACCTCCATGTGGCCCTGGGTGTTTGCATAGGTATCACCTAGACTGCTGTTGAAAGTCTTGTTCCAGAGTCCATCCCAGATCTGCCTAATATCTAGGTATTGGGCTCTCTAGGGAGTGGGACTGGGCAATTCAAAATTTTAAACATGTGCCCCAGGTGATTCTAAGGTGCCTAAGTCTGGAGGACCTTTGTGGAGCTAGTGGAGAGGGAGAGAGGAGGCCAGCGGCTCCCCACTGGGGTGTCAGAAAAGCTAGGAGCTCTAAGAGCCAGGCTCCGCCCCGGTTGATCCTGGAGGTAGGTTCAGGACTCAGTAGTCTTCTGAAGCTCCCCAGATGGTTCTGAGAATTACTCAGGTTTGGTGCTCCAGGAGGAAATTCCTCAGTAAGAAAGGATCCTGACTTTGGAAGTCTCCCCACATTGCCCCTTAGTTCACACCAGTGCCTCTGCACAGATCAGAGCTGGCCTACCACCATGAAGATGTTGGGACAATTGTATTGGAATAATTTAGGATTGATAAGGACCCCCAAGTCAGGCCCAAAGTCAGCAGGGTACCTGAATGAGGGAAACTAGACCCTCCTGTGGAAATCAGCCTTCAGCCTGCCTCTGCCCACTATTCTGCCAGATGTTGGGACAAGTCAGCTGTGATAGAATTCTCACACTCACAGGATGCAAATGACACCTACACCTGTGTGCCTACACCAGCGGAGGCTCTGCTTTCCAGCACCCTGGCTGTAGAGGTAACATCTTTGCTGGTAGATGAATTTCAGAGCAGCCTGGCTCAGCCCTCAGTCCTCACCAAAGGCAGCCTTCTTTCACGAAAAATCGTTTCAATTCTTATCCAAAAATAACACTGGATGCCATTTATACTCTAACATCAAAATGGGCAGGAGTGTGCAAGGTCGAAACTATTTTCAAAATAAGATGCTATTTGTCTTCTCCACTTTCATTCTGTCGCCTGTGTGCAAAGCTGAGTACTTTGGGGAAACTCAGTCTGATATCGCAACAGACTGAATGCAGCAGACAGGAGACTCCATCTGCTTTTTTATTAAGCTAGACATTATTTATTTATTTGGTACTGAGGATTGAACCCAAAGGCATTCTACCTCTGAGATACATTTCCAATCCTTTTCTTAGTTTTTATTTTGAAAAAGGGTCTCTCTAAGTTACTGAGGGTCTCACTAACTTGCTGAGAATGGCCTAGAACCTGTGATCCTCCTGTCTATGCCTCCCAAGTACTGGGATTACAGGTGTGTGCCACCACACCAGGCTAGGCATTTTTTTTTTTAATGGCAGAAATGTAGTGTCATACTACTTAACTTTTTTGTTTTGTAAAATAGTTATTTTTCTAAACAAAGAATATTATGTTAGCATGTAGTGAATTTGTACAAAGTTGATTTTTTTTTTTTTAAGTACTGGGAATTGAACCCAGGGACATTCTACCTCCAAGCTACACCTCCATTTTTTATTTTGAAACAGGGTCTTACTGAGTTGCAGAGGGCCTCACTAAGTTGTTGAGGCTGGTGGTGAACCTGTGATTCTCCTGTTTTCCTGTCTCAGCCTCCCAAGTACTGAGATTACAGGCATGCATCACCACACCCAGTTAGAAGTAGATGTTTTTAAATTCTTTGTGTGTGTGTGTGTGGGGGGGGGGGTACTGGGGATGGAACCCAAGGGCATTCTACCTCCGAGCTACAGCCCCAGTCCTATTTTTTATTCTTTTCTTTTTATTTTGAAACAGGTTCTTACTAAATTACGAGAGCCTCACTAAGTAGCTGAGGCTGGCCACGAATCCTGATCCTCCTGGTTTTAGCCTCCCAAGTACTGGGATTACAAGCGTGCGCCACCACGCCAGGTTCCATTTTTTAATGTCTAAATTGGTAACTATTGAGAAGTACAAACAAAAACCTTTTTGAGATCCTCAATAATATTTAAGAATATAAAGGGTTCCTGAGACCAAGAAGCTTGAGAATTGCCGCCTCACTTTCCTTTCCCCCACAGGGGGACTGGATTCCTGGCCTCTCTGTGCAGGGAACCTAGCCGGTAAAGGAGCTCCAGGCAGCTAGGGAAATAAGGGGCCTCAAGCACTGCCCTCGAGGAACTTCTTGTTTTGAGGATACAGGGACTGGTCAGCAGTTGCTCACGAGACACCTGTATCTGCTGTTTGCTAGATCTAGGTTACCTCCAACAGGCATTTAGCCAACCCTCTTCCGACTTCTCTTAGCCCCAAATTTGGACATTTCGGCCCCGCGCGCCCCCTGGTGGCCATCCCTCGCCCGCGCAGTCTTCTTCCCTAGGGCTGCTCAACCTCACCTCCACTGAGACCTCAAACCAGACCTCCCGCACTGGAGCCAACATGTGGCCCTGTCTTCGTCCAGGGCGACCTCCTGCCGGTCCCTCTGCGCACGTTTATCTCCAGCCTACTCCTGCCTCTGTCCCTGCCTTTATGGGGGCTAGGCATCCTTCCCCTGAACAACCCCATTTGTAGGTGATAGAGACTATAGCACAGTAAAAATAGTGCAGCAGTCCCCCCCTTGGCGGGGCGGGGATACATTCCAAAACCCCCAGTGGATGCCGGAAACTGTGGAAAGTACCTACCCTATATATACCATATTTTTTCTATACATACTAATGACCATAACAAATAATAAAACAGAGTAGTTATAGAAAGATATGGCAACAAAGGTTATGTGAATGTCATGTCTCTCTGTTTCAAAAGACTCAAGAGAGGGTGGATGACAGGATGACCACTAGTGACTAAAACTACTGAGGATAAGAGGGGATTGCTGTATATGATGTGTATTGGACCCGAGTCTGGGCAATGCCATGTCAAAGTTCTCTCTTTCTCTCTCTCTCTCCCCTTTCCCCTCTCCCCCTCGCACTAAGGCTTGACAAACCCAAGAGCCCTCTATCACTGAACTACTCCCCAGCCTTTATTTATTTTTTTAAATTTTGAATCAGAGTCTCAATAAGTTACCCCTCATTGACCTTGAATCCTGTTTCAGCCTCCCAAGTATAGGTATTACAGGCCACCATGCTCGGCTCCAAAGTTCCACTTCTTACTGATATTCCCTATAGTAAATAATGTGATGTATTGTATTAAGGAAGCCTGGACATTGGCCATTGATGGGTATCTATTCTGGCGTCAAGTTCTTTAGAAGAGAGAAACTGAGTCCTGATCTCAGTCTGAATCTCATTGGCTTAGGCTGGATTCCTTCCTCTCCCAAAGAATATGCCATTAGTTATACATTCAGCATTCTGATGTGGGAATCAGTACCCCAAGCCCTCATGACTTTCTTCTAGGGATTTAAGGGCCTTCCTGTTATAAACAGGATTCAAGTAGTCTCCTACAAGATCCCAGAATTCCTCAAAGTGTGTATTCAGATTAACACTTTGTGGCCTTGTCAGTGCAAGATAAAGTAAGTCCCAAAATTGGAAGACAGAACATCAAAGTTGTTTTTAATCAAACTCTTAGAAACTCAGAGTTAGAATATCCTCACACTGATAACACAATTGGAAGAGGGGAGGGAAATTCAGAGACAAGGACTAGCCTCCAGGTCTCTCCTAGAGTTCTGACCCAGAGTCCATTAGCAGGAACCTGACTGCCCCTTAAGCAAACTCAACTATCTTAAGCCCTGTAGTTTCTATGGTAACCATCAAAAAGTGGTCCCCTTTTTATCCTATAGATGTTCCTCCCACTCCCACCCACCCACACATATCCCTTTCAAGCACCACCTAGAACTGAATTCAATACAAATACCATTTGCAAAGATATATTCCTCCCTTCAATCTATGTTTCAAGAAAGTTCAAACTATTTACATAGAAATGTCCTTTAAAAATAAATCAATAATAATAGCTACGTGGGAGTTTATTTGATTAGTCTTTTAACTTTTGTATATAGGGTATGTGTGTGTTACTGGGGATTGAACCCAAGGATAGTCTACCTCAGAGCTACATCCCTGGCCTTTTTTTGTTTGGAAACAGGGTCTCACTAGATTGCTGAGAGTCTCAATACCTTGCCAAAGGTGTCTGAGAATCTGCAATCTTCCTGTCTCAGCCTCTCAAGTACTGGGATTACAGGTGTGTGCCGCCATGCCTGGCTTGGGTATGTTTTATAATTTTCTATTATAGGAGCTGGGGAGGTAGCTCAGTGACAGAGTGCTCATCTAGGATGCACATGATTTGATCCCCAGCAAGGAAGGAGGAAGGAAGGAAGAGAGAAGAAAGAAAGGGAGGGAAGGAGGGAGGAAACAAAAAGAAACATTCACAAAACATTTTTCTTTCAATATTTCTGAAGAAAATTTGGTCTTGTGGAGAATGAGGCAAGTTTATGAAATAAATATCACTTTCTACAAATGAAAACCATAGGTTATAAGCCCCAACCCTTATTTGGCATATGGTGAGGATAGTGTAGCCTAACACTTTAATTTTGAAGCACTTGAAAAATATAAGTAAACCTTTAAAGTGTAATAAAAATGTATGGACTAGGAGGAAAACAATGGGTCACATTGTCTTTTCTAGCACCTTCTTCCCATCTTTCTCCAGCAGCATGCCCCACCCCCAACCTTTTAAACTTCTGCAATGCTTGCTGTATTTCTGTCTGTCCTACAATCGGGGTTGGGTAAACTATGTTCTTTGAGCCCAGGACCTATTTTTGTATGACCAGCAAGCTAAGAGTAGATTTTACATTTTTAAAATGTGGTACAATGGGCAAATACACAAAGAAGACACGACAGAGACACTAAGTGGCCGGGCTGGCTGGGTCTGCCCTCTGTTGCAGGCTGGCTGGAGCCCCGGGGAAAGGTAGCTTTTCCTCCATCCCGGCAGCAACTGAGGAGAGGTACAGGCTGGAAGTTGCCATGCCGACAGGGAATTTGGTGCTTAAAATAGTCGACTGTGCTCAGGCATTCTCAGGGCGGGTGGGTTTGGAGGGAGGGGGTTGGCGATGGGGTGGGGAGAGATGATAAACTAATGAGTCAGATCCAACTGTGACAGCTGTTCTGTCCCCCCCTCCCCACCCCCTGGCAGTACGAGGTAGGAGGGGACAGCTCAGAAAACCAGGTCTGAAAGAGATATTTTCCATTCAAAGAGTAGGGACAGCTCAGTTTGTTAGCACTGTTTGGCTGCCTGGCCAAAGAAGAATCTCTCCACCTCTTCTCCCGCCTCCTCCTGCAGAGAACACAAGTAGGAAACTCGCCCATCTCACACAGAGCCTGCTGGGACTCAGAGGATCTGAGTATTGCGGGGGACATTCTCTGAGGGGAACAGGGAGGAGCTCCCTCTCCCACATGGCTGGGAGGGCCCAGAGCTCGGTCCTCCAGAGGCCTGGGGGACAAACATCTAATCGAAATGAAAGTATATCACTAAAAATGTACCTTTAATCCAAGTAGTCCAATCGATCAATAACCATTCTTTGGAATTGCCTGTCACCCCTCCGTTGTGCCCTCAATGCCTGGAAAAGTGATCTCGACCCATCAATTCTCTTAATTGTGGTTAAAATACCCATAACATAAAATTTACCATTTTAACTGTTTTTTCCTTTTATTTTATTTTTGGTACTGAGGATTGAAAAAAATACTAGGGGCATTCCACCTCCAAGCTACACTCTTAGCCCTTTTTATTTTGAAATAGGGCCTCACTAAGTTGCTGATGATCTCAATAAGTTGCTGAGGCTGGCTTTAAAGCTGCAATCCTCCTGTCTCAGACTCAAAAGTACTGGGATTACAGGCAGGCACCACCATGCCTGGCCTGTTGTAACTTTTTTTCAACCATACAGTGCAGTGGCATTGGGTTTGTTCACCTGGCTGTGCAACCATCACTCCCATCCATCTCCAGAACTTTTGAGTCATTTCCCATTTGGACCTCTGTACATTAACTAACTCTATTCTGTTTCTATTGCTCCAGCCCTGGAAACCACCGCTCATTTCTGACTCTATGAAGTTGACTAATCTAGGCGGCTTATGTAAGTGCAATTATACAATATTTATCCTTTTGTATTTGGTTTATTTCATTTATTCTAATATCTCCTAGGCTCATCTATATTGTAGAATGTATGAAAACTTATTTCCTTTTTTACTTTAGTTTTGCTTGCTTTTAGACAATGTCTTATTAAGTTGCTGAGGCTGGCCTCAAACTTGATCCTCCTATTTCAGCCTCCTTAGTAGCTGAGATTACTTACAGGTATGCTCCACCATCCACCATACCCAGCTTTTTTTTTTTTTTGGTAATAAGGTTTAAACCCAGGAGACATTCCTCCTGCTGAGCTACACCCCCAGCCTAATTATATATATATATATGTAGCAGTATTGGGGATTGAACCCAGGGGTATTCTACCTCCACGATACTCTCCCGAGCCCTATTTTTCATTCTTTATTTTGAAACAGGGTCTCACTAAGTTGCAGAGGGCCTCAGTAAGTAGCTGAGGCTGGCCATTAACCTGCAATCCTCCTGTCTCAGCCTCCCAAGAACCCAGCTCTAATTTTATTTTTTACTCAGTGAAATGAAGTCTCACTAAGTTGCTGAGACTGTCTTCAAGCCTGCAATCCTGTTGTTTTATCCTCTCAAGTACCGGGATTACAGGTGTGCTCCACCACACCCAGCCTCTCTCACAGTTCTTCACAAAATGTATGATCAATTGCTGTCTGCTCATCCATGGATGGGCATTTGGATTGCCTCCAGCTCCTGGTTATAGTAAATAGTGCTGCTGTGAACATCACCACACACAGTTATTTGAGTCCCTGCTATAGTACTTTGGGAGGCCAGTGCAGCTCTAGAAATGGATGGCAGGTATGGAAGAGGCTGCAGCCACAGGTCCCCATCTTTCCATCCCAGCATCTCCGAGTCTCCTGTGAGGCTGCATGCCCTTGATTCCTGATTCCTCTCATCACTCACTTCCCTGAGGTCATGGCCCTTGGGGACCTCTGATCCCAGACCCATCTTCAAAGACAGTGGAGAGTTCTGGTTCTTTCATATTCTTTGGAGTTGGGCATCATTAAAGCAAAACATCTGTTGCTGTTGTTGTTGTTGTTATTATTTGAGGTGCTGTAGATCAAACCCAGGGC
Organism: Graphiurus murinus; assembly: GCA_004027655.1. Taxonomy (NCBI): domain Eukaryota; kingdom Metazoa; phylum Chordata; class Mammalia; order Rodentia; family Gliridae; genus Graphiurus; species Graphiurus murinus. Next base: position 9,703 of record PVLC010036325.1, read on the forward strand.
CTCACACATGCTAGGCAAGCACTCTACCACTTAGCCTTATCCCTATCCCTGAACTTCCTCTTTTTAGTACCAATTGTATCTTCTAGCAGGATTTCAATGTGGTTTTGCATAAGGGACCCATTTCCCACCAGGAGCTGGAAATGGGAGGACTTAGTGCACAGCGTGTCATAGGACTTTTCTGGGTGAGAATGGGCACGTGGCCTTAGTTGGCTCACTTGGGCTGGAGGGAAGGAGCTTTATTTCACGGCCAGGCAAGATGTTCTCCTTTTTCTCTGGAAGTGTTTCACTTGGTGTTGATCAAAAGGTAGCTAGCTGGGCTGTGGATGAAGCTGGGGCATAGGGAGGGAGCCAGAGCTGAAAGAATAGCAGACTATGGTGCTAGAGAGCTGGGCACAGTGGGGCACACCTGTAATTCCATTACTGGGGAGGTTGAGATAGGAGAATCATAGGTTTGAGGCCAGCTTCAGCAATTGAGACCCTCAGCAACTTAACGAGACCCTGTCCTAAAATAAAACCTAAAAGGGGATTGGGTTGTAGCTTGGAGGTAGAATGCTCCTGGATTCAATCCCCACTTCCCCCCCAAAAAAAATTTTAAAAAAGTGCTAGAACCCTAATCCAGTCTCCCTATTAGGGGGCTAATAAACAGTCTTGAGTTTTAAGCCAGTGCTGGGATTTCCTGATCATCCTAACAGACTCAGTCTGCATGGTATTAGGATTTTGGTTTTCACCCCAAGAATAGTGGGGAGTAGTTAAGAAGTTTGAGTGGGGAGAGTCTAGCAAGGGGCGAGATTAGGTCTGAATTTCAGAGCACTACTCTGGCTACCCCTGGGCACGGGCTGCTGGCAGGGCTGGTCACAGCTAGGGACTCCCGGGCTAGCTCTGATGAGAAGCTGTAGAGGAGAGAGTGAGACAGATCTGGAAGGTCTTAAGGAAGTTAGTAAAGTTGGTAGGCCTTGATGATGCCATGGGGGGATGAGAGGAGGGGTGTCCAGGGGGGCCTCTGGGTTTGTGGCTTGCTCAATTCAATGAATAGGGGTCCTGCCCACCATGACAGGACTGTGGTCAAGGGGAAGGGGTGGAACACTCTCAAGGTCAGGTTTCTGGAGGGACAGGACTGGCCTGAGGTGGGAGAGACATCAGCCTCATTAGCTTAGTGCTAGCAATGAACCAGGTGTGTCCCGAAGGGCTTCATGTGTGTGAAATCATTAGCGCATGAGCTTACTACAGATGAGGAAACCAAGGCACTGAGAGGTGAAGTCATTTGGCCAAGGCTAGACAATTGACCAGGAAACAGCATATGAACAAAAGCAGTTTGTCCCCACGGGGTTCCCGAGGAAGAAGACCATGAGGAGCATGTGGCAGGTACTGTCCGTAACGGGATCTGGGACTGGACCCACCCCCATTGTGGAGAACTGCAGGGCTGGTCTGGGAGGGTCGTTACCCAAGTCAGTTGAACCTAAGCAGTCCATCCGGGAGGTGGCTCTGTTTCATGGCCCATGCCTCACCTGAGTCTCCTGTCTCACTACCACATCAGGGACACCCTGCCTAGAGGTCCCCTGCAGAGCCAGTACTTCCTCCCATAGTGCTCCAGCCTGCAGCCAGGAGGGAGGATGACATGCACGCAGGACGATCCTGCTCCAGAGCGGTCAGTCCGTGGAGAGAGGGCCACCCTCCTGTGCTCTGCCTCCTTAGAAAGTGCCACCGCTAGAAATGCAGGCTGGTCTGGTCCCCAGGTCAAGCCAGCTCTCCTGTGCATGCAGGGACTTAAGTCTTCATCATGGCTCATCTTGTCATCAACACAGTGTTAATCAGCATCTTCAATAATGTTCTTCCATACACACAGAGAAGGCTTTCCTACAGCTGCGCCCAGAAATTCCTCAGCATAGGTACCTCCAAGGGTCAGCTCAGCACTGCGCACCCATCACATCCTCAGCACTGCCGTGGAAGGGGTTTCCCACCCCTTACCCTGCCCCCAGTGTAACTCAGGTGTTACAAGGAGGCTTCTTCTCCTTTGAGATGGACATGAAATCTTGTTTCTATCCCCCCCCACCCAACACACACACACACACACACACACTCACACACAAACACACCAAGACAAAGTCAGAGGAAATCTAAAAGCTCTCCCACCAGTTTCTACTATTCTATGGGCACAGGGATGTGGTTTTCGTTTCTCCCAGCCCTTCCTGCCTCTTGGACTCCCACTTCTGAGAGTGGTTTATTTCATTCTGCCAGTTCATGGTGGTGTAGATCTTAGTCCTTCCTTGGTTTCCTCAAAAACAGCCCCTCCCACAGACAGGCCTGGTGAAATGAACTGTGCTAAGATGGGGGGCCACAGACAGGTCGTGCTGGGTCTTCTACCTGTCATCCATCTACTTTCCTTTCTCTTCCTCTGCGTTCCACAGGGTCCCCTCCATCCTTGATTATTTGGGAAACAGCCAGGCCAGGTTGTGTGGGACTTTCCTTGTCTTGTTTGGGAATGGGGCTGTTTTCCTGTAGGTAATGGTTGGACATTCAGGAGGGTTTTAGCTTGAGACATGCCATGATTCTTTATGCTAATTCCTTCCTCCATCCATGCCTGGGAGGAGCAGGGGGCAGGGAGGGGGTGAGAATCTTTAAGATGTTTGCTTCCTTTAATCAGCTCCCCAGGCTGCTGACTTCTGGTTCCCTGGAGTCCAAGAGGGAAGAAAAGAGTGGATTGAAAACAAGAAAGGAGTAAAAAGCAGCTGGAAGTATGACATTCATTTGGAGATGGAATGAATAAGGGAGATAAAATCCTGAATAAATATCTTTCATGGTACTAATTGCATTTTAAAGGGTGCTACTGAAGAACAGATAAAACGATGCTGTATTTCATTAGTGGCTCCTGTAATTCTATGGTGTTTGCCAGCAAGGCCTATTAAAGTACTCTGTAATTAAAGACCAGTCCTGTGTCCTGTAATTTAGAGCATTATCAAAATATGGCAAGAGACTGGAAGTAAGGAAATGGAAACAAACACTGCTTTCCTGAAGTCCTGGTCAATCACACAGAATGTGGATTTTCAAAGCTCAGCCTCTGGAGCACCGCTGCCAGCAGGGTCAGCCCACATCAGTGATTTCCATTTGACAGGCAACCAGTTTCATTTTAATCATCCCCAAGGAGTGTGGACAGAGAAATGAACTAGTTCCTTTTTTTTTTTTTAAATGATTTTTAAAAATTGAGTTGTAATTCTCATAACATGAAACAACCAGCTTAAAGTGTGAACTTCAGTGGTTTTTAGTCTATTCACAATATTGTATAACCATAACCACTAACTCCAGAATATTTTCGTCATCCCCCAAAAGAAACTCTGTAACTATTAACAGTGTCTTAGTTCATTCCTGCCATTATAACAAAAATGCCTTGGACTGGGTACTTAAAAATAGAAATGTGTTACCATAATTCTGGAGGCTGGGAAGTCTAAGAACGAGGAGCCAGCATATTTGGTATGTAACTCTCTGCTTCCAAGATGGCTCTTCTTGCTGTGTCCACACCTGGCGAGACAGGATGCAAGCCCTCCTTCAACCTGTTTTATAGGAACAGAATCCTGTTCATGAGGAGGAGTACTCATGACTTAATCACTCCCAAAAGACCTCATCTTTTTTTTTTGGAGGGGGTGGACACTGTGGATTAAACCCAGGGGCATTCAACTACTGAGTTATACCCTCAGCCCTTTTAATTTATTATTATTATTATTATTATTATTATTATTATTATTATTATTATTTATTGCAGTACTAGGGATGGAACCCAGGGGCATTCTACCTTTGAGCTATACCCCCAGCCCTATTTTTAATTCTTTATTTTGAAACAAGTTCTCACTAAGTTGCAGAGGGCCTCACTATGTAGCTGAGGCTGGCCATGAACCTGAGATATTCCTGTCTCAGCCTCCCAAATACTTATTTTTTATTTTGAAACAGGGTCTCCCTAAGTTACAGCATGCTGGCCTCAAACCTGTGATCCTCCTGCCTCAGCCTCCCAAGCAGCTGAGATTACAGGCGAGCACCACGGCGCCCTGCAAGTGGAGCCTCTTTTTAGCAGTACTCCATCACTGTGGGGAAACACGTGTCTCAATACAGTGATCACAGGGTGGGTCCGAAGTGAGGGGAAGGCTGGGAACACCTTCACAATTCACGTCACTTGGATTTTCTTCTACCTCTGTGCAAGAGTAATGTGTGGCAGACCTTTTGTCAATTAATTGGCATCCTTTTTTTCTTTTGGAGGGGAGCAGAAAATAAGGATGTGTGTGACAATCAGTCACAAAGCACATGCACCTACCCCCGCCCCCGACAATGTGGGGCTGTTGGGAGGACTAGATAGGACAATATTGCACGGAAGAGCACAGGGCCTGGCAGAGGATAATCTTGTCGTAGATGCTGAAAATTAAGAATATCATTAATCGCCGGGCGTAGTGGCGCACGCTTGTAATCCCAGCATTCAGGAGGCTGAGACCGGAGGATCTGGGTTCGCGGCCAGCCTCAGCTACCTAGTGAGGCACTCCGCAACTTAGTGAGACTTGGTTTCAAAATAAAGAATAAAAAAATAGGGCTGGGGATATAGCTCGTAGGTAGAATGCCCCTGAGTTCAATCCCCAGTACTGCAAAAAAAAAAAAAAAAAAAAAAAAAATATCATTAATAATGATGTATTTATTTGGCTAATATTATGACAGGTGTGAGTGTTGGCCAGCTTTCTGCAAGGGACCCCTCTGCAGACTCCACTAACTCACTGATCCTGGAACAGGAAAAACCAGCTGGGCACAGGGGCACACCTGTAATCCCAGCTACTCAGGAGGCTGAGGCAAGAGGATCACAGATTTGAAACCAGCCTCAACATTTAGCAGGACTTTGTCTCAAAATTTAAAAAAATTTTAAAAGGCCAGAAGTGTTGCTTGGTAGTAGAGCACCCCTATGTTCAATTTCCAGCAAAACATATACACGCAAGGGAGAGAAAAAAAACTCATAATAAATTATATATATATATCAGAAATATATATTAGACACACACACACACACACACACACACACACACACACACACACACACACACACACATATATCAGAAAAAAAACATTAAGTTAGCTGTCCCAAGAACACAAAATTTACAAATGTTGGTCAAAGGCCCTAGGTAAAGGGCTTGTTGTGTGTTCTCTGAAGACTGGAAGGGGACACACAGATGTTGGCCTCTTCCTATAGGACACACACTTGTCACCATACATGTTAGTCCTAACCAGCAATTAACTCTGGGACCCATCGGCATACATGTTAGTCCTAACCAGCAATTAACTCTGGGACCCATCGGCACATGGGAGTCACCGGCTTTCTCCATATGCCCAGTAACTATGACATGGATTTCCCCCCAACTGTGGGCTAAGTGACTTCATGTTGGTAGCTTGAAATTGGACATGAAATGAGAATTTCTGTCACAGGAAAACACGACATTTGGGTCTGAGGTTTCTTGAGTAGTTAATTTATCAGTGCCCTCCACTGAATTCCTTGGGTTGAGGTGGTCTCTGAAAACTGTTCCAAACCATAAGCTGCGACCACTCGCTGGCTCAGCAGAGACATTTGAGCCTGCATGGAGTGGTGGCACCAGGGGCTCCCCACTTCCTTGGATGTGCGTCCTCGCCACATTGTCCACTTCTACATGGCCACCTTTGGGGCACAGGCGACCTGCTATGGGGTCTTTGCTCCTGCTTCAGGCACTGAACAAACCTCACTGTGGTTGAATTAGGCTTAGTGTTTAGACCTCTAGAACTGAGTCAGGATGAGAATGAGACAAAAGCAAAACCAAAAACCAAAAACCAAACAAAAAAACCATGTGTATCTGAAAACTGAAGAGGGGTTGGAGACAGTCTTTCTCTCCCTTTTGTAGTACTAGTGTTATGGGGTTCGGGCCGTACCCCAAAAATAGAATACTAATCCAGGTTCGTTGATATTGTGAAAAAAAGAATTTTAACACATATCAAATTATAACATCTGGCAGATTTATTCAGGAACAGGTCAGGGCGAGGAAAACTGGGGTGTAGGAAAAGACGGGGAGTGCAGATAGCTTAGGGCATGGTCCCCAATCCCGGGCAGGAGTCCAAGAGAGCGAGCGACACGTGGATTCCAGAGGGTATAGGAGAGGGCGGGGTCCTTCCAGCCCCTCACTCTCAGTTTCCAAGATTTTC
>PVLC010036326.1:0-15850 GCA_004027655.1 Graphiurus murinus
GTGGTGGCGCACGCTTGTAATCCCAGCATTCGGGAGGCTGAGACCAGAGGATCCAGGTTCTCGGCCAGCCTCAGCTACCTAGTGAGGCACTCCGCAACTTAGTGAGACTCGGTTTCAAAATAAAGAATAAAAAATAGGGCTGGGGGTATAGCTCAGAGGTAGAATGCCCCTGAGTTCAATCCCCAGTACCACACACACAAAAAAAAAAATAGGGCTGGGGGTATAGCTTGGAGGTAGAATGCCCCTGGGTTCAATCCACAGTACCACAAAAAAGAAAAAAAAAAAAGCCATTGGGTTCAATTCCCAGTACCACATACATACAGAATGAGTAGACAAAAGACCACCTCTTCCTTTTCTACTACCAGACTCCAATTTAATTGTGTGTCTCTGTGCCACAGGGTGAAGACGTCCCCCTTACGGAGCAGACTGTGTCCCAGGTATGACTTTCTCCCTTCTTCCTCTGCAGTCATGAAAGAGGCTAGAACAGTAGTCCATCTAGAGACTAGGACATCTTCCTTGGCTCCCTCTTATTCCAGAGAACGGGACAGCCCCACTGCCCGTTCCCCCTGCCCCACTCCCAACTCCTCTCCCAGTTGCTTGGGAGCAATGACTGTCGGCCCTGCTCTGTGCCCTTCAAACCCTTGCTGCCTGGTGCCTCCTTCAGTGATTTATTCCCCAGCAGAGGCTTGCCTTAAGCAGATGGTTTGTGTGCATGTGCACACACTCTCTTTCTCTTATTATTCAAATGAGGGCTAAGCTGGAAATGCATATTCTAGAATATGCAAGTTTTGCAGATCCATCCTGCCACCTTTACTGCACATAGATTTTCTACCTGATTCAGGGGGCAAGGTAGGTGTTCTGTTTTTTACCCACTTAGAATCCTCTAAGTGGGGATGTATAGCCCACTCTTTTTAACATGTTTCCAGTAACCCTCCGTTTTTTTCTCCCTCCCCCAGGTATACCTCTTCTCTCTTTATCCCCCGGTGGATTTGAATTTGGGGGGAATTACCCAAGCTGACAGTCCTCTAGGGCCTTAGAGAGCTCTTCTTATTCCTCTGCCCTTGGGGATTTTCTGTTCCTCATTCTTCCAAGGACAGGGAAGGCCAGCAAAGGGAAGGAGCACCCCGCCAGTCTCCCTGCCCCTCAACAAGCCCCTCAGTGCCGCCCTTGTCTCTACAGGTGCTGCAGTCAGCTAAGGAACAGATCAAGTGGTCACTCCTGCGGTGAAGACCCCTGTGCCTGACTCCTCACTCCTCAACGATCCGCATGTCTGCTGTGACTCCTCATCCAGTCCCCAACCGATGCTCTCGATGTTCTCAGGGTCATCTTGGGGGTCACAAGGGATCCTTACATCTCCATCCTATCTGGGGTTGCCCCTCCCCAACACACTTTCCTTTCCTTCTCACTCTGCTGGGATGTTTGCTCCCAGCAGTTCTGGATTCAGGACGGGGAAACACCCTCCTCTTTCCTAGACTGGACTGTGCTCCACACTCTCCTACTCCCATATTTTCTCCTCAACTTCTTTGCCCTTTGCTGTAGTTACTCTCCAGATCAAAGCAGGAAAGAGAATGTGCTGAGTGTTTTCCTCCCTTTGCCGGGCCTTCATCCCAACAGCCCATATGTCCAGCGGGGGCAAGGGGTGGGGAGAATTCTTTTCTATAGCTGAGGGGTAGGAGTGGGGATGGGCAGGGATGTATCCCATGTCAGTCCCACTTACTGGCCTCAGTGTTTCCCCCCATTTCTTCATATTCCCAGTCCTTTACCTTGGCAAAGAGGTTGGAAACAACTTATGGGGAGAGGACAGAGTGGTGCAAACTGTAATTTAAATGTTATTGAATAGGGCTTATAAAATTTTTTCTCTACCTTTATCCTGGCGCACAGCTTATAATGGCTGTGGTCCTTCTGGGAATGCCCATCTCGATCTGCTCCTTTAACTCCACCTTTACTGCCTGTGGGATCTTTGCCTGGTTTGTCCTCTGTGTCCCAGAGCAAAACCAGGCCTTGGAACCTCCATTCTTGTTTTGAGAAGAAAAGTTTCTGCTCAGCACTGGGGAAGAAGTGGGGACCCATGACTTGGGACCCTGGCCTCCCCACATGCATTTGCTCCTCTGCCATGGGTCTGCCATCTGCTGCTTAACCCTGTCCTCTCTTCCTCAGTCTTACATAAAAGCAGTAGGTCTGGGCTCTCCCTCGCCTAGGTGACTGGGAGAGGATTTCCCCAGGAGAATGAGAGGACCGAGCACCACTCTTGGGTTTACTCTTGCCCCTTGATCTAAAAATTCCCCATAAAACATGTCTTACAAAAAAACCTTCCTGAGACTTAAATATTCTGCCCCACCAGCTGCCAGTTCTCCAACAACTGGGCCTATTTGCTGGGGCATCTTTGTGTAAGGGATGTACAGTCAGGAGATGGCCACCTTCCTGTACCGCTCTGTGCAAAGAAGAATAAAACATTTCTTTTTCAAACTGCCTTTGTGTGATGTTTCTGTTCCTCTTCCTCTCTTTTTGGCAGCTACTCCTGTTCCTCCAGCCCCCTTCCCTTCTCATCTTATAATATTTCTTCCCTCCTACCTCAGAGACTCCCCAGCAACCCGCCCCCCCATCCCTAATTTACGGGGCTGTTTGCCTCCTTGGCATCTCTCCGTCCCCTCGCCTGGAAATTGGCGCCAGGGGTGGGGTGGGGATGGTATTTTCTCAGTGGGAGTCTCAGGGAACTGAGTTCTCCCCCTACTACCCCCAAAGCCAGCTGCCTGCTCCTGCCTCAGCCATTAGTAACCCGGAGACGCGCACCTGCGTGGGGGCTCTCCTCCAGCCCTGCTCCCTTCCTGCACCTCCCACTCCTGCTCTGAAACGCGCTGAGCGGGTTATTTATCGGAGCCAGCGCTGCTCCAGAAGGTCAGAACGGTGGTGTAAATAACCTCTTCTCGCCATTTCCCCGTCCCTCCAGAGCCTGCTCCCCTCCCCCTCCTCCACCTTTATACGCACAAATGAATGTGGCTGGGCTGGCGCAGAGCCTGGCCCTGCATCTTAATGGGGCGGTGAGCTCACAAGATGGATTTAGCTGGGGGTTTTATGGTTGCCGAGGCGATAGGAGAATGCTTTGGTTTTCTTTTCCCCTTCCTCTGCAGGATTTTAAGGAGGGGCTAGTGTGGGGAGTCCTCTCCACTGCAGCTTCAAGAGTCTCCTCGGTCACCTCTGCTGCTCATGAAATGGGCCTGCAATTCCAGGATTAAGCAAGAGAGATGGAATTAGAGCCTCAGATAGGAAAGGATGAGGCAAGGAAGGTACAGGAACAGGAACGGGCAGAGGCTCTGCAGCATCAGGCCATGGAGCCTAGAGTTGTGCAGTAGTGTACACTCCTCTGTGGAAGCCTGGCAGTTAGGCTCAGTCACTGTGGGACACCTGGGCACCAGATCTCTCTCAGATGTTCAGTTCTGCCCGCCCTGGCTGCTCTGCGTTGAGAGCTGGAGTACGGGAGGGTAGAGAAGGGCTAGGATCATTTCTGTCTTTGCCTGTCTGAGCTGTGAAACAGCAGTGCCCAGCCTTAGCATCCTAACTTGCCTTACTGCCCAGCATGGCCCTGGGGGAGAGCTGGGGGAGAGTTGGCAATGCTGGAGGTGGGTGCTGATGACCAGCAGTAGTGTGGAGAATTCCAGTTCCTTTTTTTTTTTTGCAGTACTGGGGATTGAACTCAGGGGCATTCTACCTCTGAGCTATACCCCCAGCCCTATTTTTTTTATTCTTTATTTTGAAACAGAATCTCACTAAGTTGCAGAGTGCCTCACTAGGTAGCTGAGGCCGGCCTCAAACCCCGATCCTCTGGTCTCAGCCTCCCAAATGCTGGGATTACGAGCGTGTGCCACCACGCCTGGCTGAGAATTCCAGTTCTCAGACTTGGAGTTCTCTGAGCTTCAGTTCTCCCTTGCCTTCTGTTTCCCACAAGGAATGGAACTTTGGTGCCCAGGCCTGCCTAGGACTCTGGCCCACAATTTCCTCTCAGGATGATGAGCAAACCCATCCTCAGCACTGACTGAAACTGAGACTGGGGGACAGGGTCTGATGAACTCCCTCCCTGGTCGCTTTCTCTCTGGTTGTGGTCCTCTGTCTTTCCAGTTTGTGTGCCTTTCCCTCTTTCCCAGGAGACCCTAGGAGGCCCCTCCTCCCCTTACCCCCTTCTTCCCCTTTGGCTGGGAAAGTGACTACAGCCTGAACAGTGCCAGACACCTGCCTGCCAGATGTGGCGATTCCCCATCCCCCCAATGTCTACCCTTTTCCCACCCCACTGAGCTCGGGCTCAGGCAGAGGAGCCCCCCCACAGAGTGATTTACTGCAGCTTCTCTCCTCTCCCTCCCCCTGGTGCCCATGGCCCCTCTCTTCCCACCCTGTCCTGCAGCTGTCTTCCTGGTGCAGTCTCTTTCCACTCCCACTGCAGGGTGCTGGGCCGCGAAGCCCCTGGCTCCCAGCCTGAAGAACGGGTGGAGCAGGGGTGATTGGCCACTGTTGCACCCATGGGAGAGTACATCAGCAACAGGGCTGAGGACAGTGGCAGCCAGAGCTGATGTCATTCTCACCAGGGGAGGAAAGGAGGTGGCAGAGGAGGAGGTTAAGTAAGGGGAGGGAACCAGCTCGTAGAGTCTGCAAAGACTGAAGAGGGGAGAGAGCTCTCTGAGAGTGTCCTGAGCAAGAGAGCTCAGAGATCTAGCAGCATGATGGACATTGCAATTTAGGTTCTCTGGCAGGGATTCCAGACTTTGTCTCTGGATCTGTGTCTCTTATGACTCGGTAGATGCCCCTCAGCTCCTTCCCTTCAGACTGACTCAAATACGCATGGATGGAACTCTTAAGCCCTTGCCCTTCTCTCTAGTGTTTGCTCTTCTGTGACTGTCTCTTCCCTCCCTCTTCACCTCTCCTCCCTTAGTTGTGCTTCTCTCTAGTCACCTCCTGGCCTCCCCCTCTGCTTCCATGCTATGACAAAACCCAGTATAATCTTCAGACCTCTCCCCAAAGTAAGGATTCATTCAGAGCCTCTTTCTCCTTCTCATCCCTCCTCACAACCTGACTCCCAAAAGTTCCCCCTGGGGTAGAACAGAGTTCATGGTGGAACTAAGGTAGGGGGATGGCTAGACCAAAGAGTGGCAGAGGCAGAGCAGAGAGTCTTGGAACTAGAGGGGAAGGAAGGGGCACAAGAAGATGGACAGAAACACAGTGAGCAACCAGAGGCTGAGAGTGAGCAGAGAGAATGGAGAATAACTGAGAGTGAGAAACCAGCACAAAGGAAGAAAGCAAGGTAGAGAGCAGAGAAAAAGAATGGAGAGGCGAGACAGGAAAGTCATGGCAAGAGTGGCTGCTGGGGAGGGGCCAGGCTAGGGGCAGGCTGGCTCTCCAGGGCTTCCTCACGCTGACAGGCCATAAATCCTGTGTGTGGATGTGTGTATGCACACATGTGCACACGGCATGTATGTAGGGGTCTGAGATGGGGATAGTGATTTCCGAGATATTATTCTCCCATTTCTTTCAGCAGCTCTTTCCTTGAGGCATCCCATACCAAACCCCTGCGCCCCGGTATTCCTGATGCTCAAGGGACCATTCAGCAGGTACTTCCACATCTCAGGGCTCCTGGCTGTCTCACTTGGAATGCAGGCCTGCTGGAATGTAGGGGATCCACAGAGTCAAGAGGCCCCACTCCCCGTCGCTGCCCACCAGCTGCTCCTGTCCATCTTCTCCTCCTACTCTCCTCCTATCTCCCTCTTCTAAACTGGCCCCTCCCCCAGCTTCTGACCCCCAACCCGCCTGGGGCCTGGGTCAAAGGGGAGACAGACAGGATTTATCACTAGTGTGGAGAAGCAGCCAGAGACCTGGGCTGAGGGCAGTGGCTGACCCCCTGCGATGGGAGGGCTGGGAGGGAGCACAGGACCCAGGCTGGGAGGCTGCGGCTCCAGCTCTTGCTGCGCCAGCCTTGCTCTCTCCCTTGTCTCTGAAGACTCCAAAAACATAGCAGAGGGTGACCCTGACATGACTCTCGGTCTCTGAAGGGAAATCTGGGAGGAGGGAAGAGACAAGATCCATGTCTTTTTTTTTTTTTTTTTTCTTTTGGTACTGAGGATGGAACCCAGAGACATTCTACCTCTGACCTATATTCCCAGCTCTTTTCATTTCTTATTTTGAAACAGGGTCTTTCTAAACTCCTAAGACTAGCCTCAAATCTGCAATCCTCCTGGCTCAGCTGCCCAAGTACCAGGAATATAGGTGTGTACCACTGGGCCCAGCTGAGATCCACATGTTGTGTCTCTTATGGATAGTGAGGAGGATTTGGAAACTAGAGACAATCAGGCACCAACTGTTTCCAGGATGAGGAAGGAGTTCAGGTGTATAGAGGAAATGACTTATAAATATAGAGGAGGACGTTTTTTTAAGAGTAGGCCCAGAGCCGGGCGTGGTGGCGCACGCTTGTAATCCCAGCATTTGGGAGGCTGAGATCAGAGGATCCGGGTTCTTGGCTAGCCTCAGCTACCTAGTGAGGCACTCTGCAACTTAGTGAGACTTGGTTTCAAAATAAAGAATGAAAAATAGGACTGGGGGTGTAGCTCAGAGGAAGAATGCCCCTGAGTTCAATCCCCAGTACCGAAAAAAAAAAAAAAAATAGGGCTGGGGGTATAGCTTGAAGGTAGAACGCCCCTGAGTTCAATCCCCAGTACTGCAAAAAAAAAAAAGAGTAGGCCCAGATTGCCAATAGATAAATAAGGTTCCTGAAAGATGAGAGACACAATCCCACTTAAAAGTGAAGAAAGATAGAATTGACCAAGGGTTACTAGCTCTAGCCCCTCTCCGAAGGCCTTCCTCCCTGCTGAGAGGTAGAGGAGCAGCCAGACCCTGTCTTTACAGTAAATACAGGATCAGCCTGAAATTGTCTCCACTTAGCAGACAGGGTGTGCTCTGGAGAGGGATTGGTATGATCCAGGAGCTTCCGAGAAGCCAGGTCATATATCTTCAGTGGAGGGCTCCTGCAGCGTCGCTAGCTGCCCTTGGAGGCCACCACCAGCCCCTCCAGAATCTCTGAGTCAGAGGCCTCCACAAACCTGGCACTGAGGCTCACAGCTCCTGGGCTCCTGCCTTCATCTTACTATCCTGAGAGAAGGATGCTAGAGATACCTCCACGTAAGAAGAGGGTGGAAGAAAGAGAAACTGAGGAAACGGAGTCTCCAACCTACAGTCACCCCAATCCCACCAACCCATTCCTCCCCGGGGTAGAGTCAAGGAAAACTTGTGGTCTCCCCACATTCCTTTGCAAGCTGAAACCTTTCTCTCAATGTCTGATAAAAAGCCAGAAGCTGGAAATTTTAGTGGGAAGGGGTCATGGATTGGGAGGACAGAGTGGGACTAACCAAAATATGGGGGTGGGGGAGGGTAGGTAAGGAAGAAAACAGGAAAAGGGAGAAGAGAGAAGAGAGCCACTCTTTTTTTCCTTACTCCCCTTCCCCCAGTTGAGTAGGCAGATTTACAGCCTTGGTTTGGGTGGGGGGTGAGCATAAGGAAGACAGATCTGCAGTTCTGCCCTCTGAGTGTCTGGGTACTTAGCTTTAACTCCCCCATTAGCATCAATCCCCATCTTGCTGCCCATCCGTCTTCTGACATCAGCTCCTTCCCCTCTCTGTAGCCCAGGCTTTCTGACCCTAAGTGGCTCTTAAAGGGCCAGTCTAGACTCTTCTCTCTCTCCCTCCTCCCACTCCAGCAGCAATCTGGTGTGTGCGCCTGCCTGTGCACTGTGACCATCCTTGCTAAGGCCAGAGTAGATGGAGGGCCGGATGGGGGCAGGGCGACTCTTCCCCACTCTCAGCTTCCCTTTTATCATGGGCCCCCATCTTTGTTTGCTACCTACCCAGGCCCAGGCCAAGGGCTCTCACTGGGCTGGGGTCACAGACACATGGCTCTTGGAGCTGAGGGCTGGAGAAGATCCACAGGCAGATCCTTCCTCCCTCACTCACTTCCTGGAGGCCCAAGGCAAGGGGTATCAAGAACTCCTGGCTGTTTTTAATTATCAGTCAGCAGTGGGGGTGGACAGGTTTGGGCCTGGCCCTCCAGGGAAGTGTCCTGAACCTGCATTCCTGGCCTCCTTTCCCAGGGATCTAGGCTGTGGTCTGAGGCGGGTGGGAGATTTCAAATCTTCCTCTCCCTGTGAGGGAAGTGACAGGTCAGAGAAATCTGCCTCTGAATTTCCTAGCTCTCCCCCCTACTCCTCAGCAACCGAGCTTAGGGGGGCAGAGGGGTGGCAGACCTCTCCCTATCTTCTGCAGAAATGCTATAACTGCACTCCAGGGCCTCTAAGAATGCCAGGACACTTGGAAAGTTCCTTCCCAATCAGCCTTCAGTCTTTTCTGCTGCAAAACTCTGCAGGTCTCAGAGAGGCTCTCCAGGATTCAATCCCCCTTCCTGATATCTGAAACCTGTTCCCCAGGAATGCTCCTTCTCTAGCTCAGGATGAAAGGGAATGGGTGGGTGAGGGTATTGGGAAAGTAGCCATGTTAAAAATAGGAGCCCCGGGTGCCCCCCCAAGGGCCCCTTATTTACCACCTTCCAAACCTCATTCTAAAAGAAGCATAAATATTCTAATTCCTGAAGGCCAATTCTGAACTCATAAATTTAACTGGGGAGAAGCGAGGTATAGGGGACGGGGGGGGGGGGGGGGGCTCCTGCCGCCTGGAGGAAGCCTGCCTTGTCCCCACGCAGAAGCCAGCAGAAGAGTGGGGGCCATGCCTCTTAATACTTCCTCTGGGGATCAGTCTTTTCTCACCAAGCCCCCCAAAACAAAACAAAAGAAGAAAAACAAAACCCGACCTCGGCTCTGGCCTCACCTCCCTCTCTGCCATTACCTTCTGTCCTCCTCCTCCCTCACCCCCTGCCTCCTCTTCTGCACCTTTGCTCCTCTAAACCTTTCTCTTTCAGAGCCATTGTCTAAAAAGGGAACTTCTGTCTCCCCTTCAGTCTGTACCTTGAGGTTTGAGTAGTCCCCTCGGAGCCCACTGCCCCTGCTATGCCCCTTTCTCTTCACTCTGGCCTTCCTCCTCTTCCGACCACCTTCCCGTTCTCTTCCTGGCCTCCTTCCCCCCCCCTAGCCTTCCTTCCTGTCGGTCTCCCTGTTTGCCTCCCCAGTGTCCCCGTCGCTCTGCAGTTCAGGGTCCTCGCTACCTCTTGGGTCCCCACTCCTCTCTCTACCCTACCCCTATGGCAGCCCTCAGACCCGCTGCTCCGCTTCGGCTCCCATCACCACCAGACCCCACGTTCCCCTCCCAGAGGATGGAGAGGGTGGAGGGGTAAGGACCAGGCAGAGGGAGCGCAGTTCCTTAGGGGAGGGAAAGCGGGGAGCGGGCGCGGAGGCGAGGGGAGGGGCATCCTCGCTCCCAGCTGCGCCCCCCCCTTCCTGCAGCCACCAAGCCATAAATCAGGGTCGAGGCCGTTCAGCCAATGGTAGAGAAACTCGTAAATCGGCCTGTCAAGCTCAGCCAATGAGAGGCGGCGTTAAATCAAGTGCTGTCAGCGCTTGGCCAATGAAAGGCCCTGGACTGACCATAAATCTGCCCGTAAGAGACAGCGCGCGAGAGAGAGGTGCGGGCGAGCAAGAGCCTGGGGGGGGGGGGGGCGCGGGCAGAGGAGGCGCGGGCTCGCGAGAGCGGAGGCGGCGCGGGCGCGCGCGGAGACCGCCTGCCGCAGAGACGCGCAGATGGGGCGAGACAAAGAGCGCCGGAGACCGCGCCAGAGTCGGCGACAGGGCTGGGCGGGAGGCTGAACTGGAGGCGGACCCCGCGCACACACTGCCGCAGACACGCGCGAGCAGGCCTGGTGCAGACACACGCGCTCCATGCACACCCGCAGGAGGGAGGACGCCTGAAGAAAGCCTTGCTTTTCTTCTGCTTTCCTCCCTTTCTGCCCCTGTCGAAATTAGGGACTCGGGTGGGAGTGTGTGGGGCCGTGGAGGGTGAGAAAGGAGAGGATTGCTTTCTTGCTGAAATCTTTCCACTGTGGTCTCAGACTCCAGGGTTTCCTACTGTATCCCCTGAGACTTTTCTTTTCTGAAAATGTCACCTGAGTCATTTTTTTCCCCAGCGATTGATGATAATCGGGCAGTCCTTCCTGAGGTCTAACCTCAATCCCTATTGCTGCTCCTTTTTACATTGAAGGTTTTGAGTTGCCTTTAAGGATTATGAAAAGCGAACCCTTTTACAACCCTTCAGAGAGGTCATCTTAGGTCTGAGTAGGAAAGAATGGAGGATCTTCTGGTCACTTGATTCTAGTTTTAGCAAGGCAGCTGTCCTATAGCAGTTAGCTATGTGTGCTAGTAACTAATATTAGATTGCCCTCAAATCATGGTTATTCCACATTCCAGCCCTTTGACCTTAGACAGATAAATCTATGTTTTAGTTTTCTTCTTTGTAAGAAAGATTACAAATGGGGTGTGGTCAACCCGGGGCGTGGTGGTGCACACTTGTAATATCAATACTTGGGAGGCTGAGACAGAGGGATCGAAGGTTCGAGGACAGTAGTGAGAATCTTGTCAACCTAGGGAGACCCTGTTTCCAAATAAATACAATTGGGCTGGTGGTATAGCTCGAAGGTAGAATGCCTCTGGGTTTAATTCCCAGTACCTAAATAAATAAATAAACAAACAAACAAACAAAACAACCAACCGGGTATGGTGGTCCATGCCTGTAATTCCAGTACTTGGAAGGCTGAGACAGGAGGATCACAGGTTTGAGGCCAACCTGAGCAACTTAGCAAGATCTCCTGCAATTTAGATAAAAAATAACATAGTGGCTAGAGGTGTGGCTTGCAGGTAGAATGCCCAAATTCAATCCCTAGTACCACACACATGAAAAAGAGATTATAATAGATACTTCATATGGATTTTGTGAGAATTACATGAAATGATAATCCATTTGCAGGATTTAGAGTTGTACTAGGCTCCTGGGAAGAACACACCTACATACATACACCCATAAAGATAAGGAACCCTGAGGTCCGAAGTGGTGGGGAGATCTGCTCAGGTTCACCAGCTCACTCTGAGAATCTCCACGGAGGGCGGCCTCCGAAATCCCACGGTGACTTTCTTTCTGGCTTCCACTTCACCTGTCTGGACCTTGCCTCAGTAACCACTGCTTGACTGGCTGTATGACTTTTTGTGCAGTAATGGGGATCGAGCCCAGGGGCAGTCTAACTCCTAGCTACATCCCCATCCCTACTTTTTTTTAAATTTGAAAAAGGGCCGGGCGTGGTGGTGCATGCTTGTGATCCCAGTACTTGGAGGCTGAGACCAGAGGATCACAGGTTTGCGTCCAGCCTCAGCTACTTAGTGAGGCCCTCTGCAACTTAGTGAGACCCTGTTTCAAAATAAAGACTAAAAAAAAAAAAAAAAAAAAAAAAAAAAAAAAAAAAAAAAAAAAAAAAAAAAAAAAAAAAAAAAAAAAGGGTGGGGGGGGGGATGGGGGAGGGAAAAGCCCCCGGGGTTAAACCCCCAGTAAAAAAAAAAAAAAAAAAAAAAAAAAAAAAATTGATGAGATGGGGCCTCGCTAGGTTGATGAAAGTCTCACTACTTGCTGAGGCTGTCCTCAAACCTGAGATCTTCCTATCTCAGCCTCCTAAATTGTAGGATTACAGTTGTGCACCAGCACACTCAGCTAGCTGACTGTCTGACTTCTGAGGAAGTCACACACCCAGACACGTGTTCCAGATGAGGAGGCAGCATCCCTGGGCCCTGCAAGTATGTGGCCTGAGAGAACATCCATCTGTGCACCTTGACTGTGGCTCTGTCTGCCTTTGTTTGAATCTCTATAAACTTTACTTTGCTCGCTCAAACCATGGGCTTGGGAGGAAGGGGACAACATGCAGCAGCCAGAGCATTTGTGCCAGCATGACTCACATTCTCCACAGTGTCCACCTGCTCTCCCACCCCGTGCCACCATAAATAATAAATATCTCAGAAACATACAGCTCTCCGTCTTTCGAAGGTCTCTGGACTTGCAGTACTGCTGGCACTTTCTGTCCTAAACCCGGCAGCCAGAGAGGAAACGCAGGGAACCAGCGCCACCTGGTGGCCGCAGGTGCTTCCGTCTGTGGGAGCGCATGCCCACCCCAACTGGATGCTGGTCACGCTGGAGGACCAGAGGGCAAGGGCTCCCCTAGCCTGGCCCCTGAGCACTCTTTGTGCATTTGTATGTGTGTGTGTGTGGGGGGGGTACTGGAGATTGACCCCAGGCATGTTCTATGCCCCAGCCCAATTATGTTTTTATTTACTTATTTATTTATTTTTATATTTATTTGTGCTATTGGGGATTGAATCCAGAGACATTCTACCTCCAGGCCACATCCCCCAGCCCTATTTTATTTTATTTATTTATTTACTTATTATTATTATTATTTATTTATTTATTTTGCGGTACTGGGAATTGAACTCAGGGGCCGTCTACCTCCGAGCTATACCCCCAGCCCTATTTTTTTTTTTTGCGGTACTGGGGATTGAACTCAGGGGCATTCTACCTCCGAGCTACACCCCCAGCCCTATTTTTTATTCTTTATTTTGAAACCGAATCTCACTAAGTTGCGGAATGCCTCAGTACGTAGCTGAGGCAGGCCGCGAACCCGGATCCTCCAGTCTCAGCCTCCCGAATGCTGGGATTACAAGCGTGAGCCACCACGCCCGGCTATTCTTTATTTTGAAACAGGGCCTCACTAAGTTGTGGAATGCCTCACTAGGTAGCTGAGGCTGGCTTTGAACCTGGATCCTCAGGTCTCAGCCTCCCAAATGCTGGGATTGCAAGCATGCGCCACCACACTCGACTGGCTGAGCTTTCTTAACAAGAGTCTTTGTTCTGTTTTCATCAGCCGGGATAATAAAAGCAGGGGCCTGGAATCAGGTGAATTATCCCCAAAGAGCAAGATCCGGTTAGAACAGCTGGAACCCAGTCTGTCTTTGCCTTAGCTAGGATCAGATGCATTTTCCCAGGGCAAGGAATCCTCCTCCAGGACTCTCCCCTTTGCACAGGGCAGGGCAGAGCGGGGTGAGGGGGTGGGACGGGGAGGGGAGGCTGGATTCACTAGAGTGGATAGCAAAGATGGATTACCAAACTTTTTTGAGCTGAATAAATCTACTTGTGGGGAAGGGGAATTCTAGTAGTTAGGGGCAATTCTAGTAGTTTTATAACCTGGAACCCCTTTATCTGAAGGCTATGTACCTGGCCAGCTGTTCTCTACCCTTGCCCTGACACAGGCCCCTAAATCTTCAGTTATTAGGTTCCAGCCCCAACCCTTCTTCCCCAGAGACTACACCTGAGCATGAAAAGCATGTAATTATTTTATTAATAATTTTATTAATAATATATATAATTTTATTAATATATATATTTTTTGCAGTACCGAGGATGGATGGAACCTGGGTATTCTACCTCCGAGCTACAGCCCCAGCCCTATTTTTTTTTTTTTGGTACTGGGGATTGAACTCAGGGGCATTCTACCTCTGAGCTATACCCCCCAGCTCTATTTTTTTTTTTTTTTTTTTTTTTTTTTTTTTTTTTTGCGGTACTGGGGATTGAACTCAGGGGCATTCTACCTCCGAGCTATACCCCCAGCCCTATTTTTTATTCTTTATTTTGAAACCGAGTCTCACTAAGTTGCGGAGTGCCTCACTAGGTAGCTGAGGCTGGCCTCGAACCCGGATCCTCCGGTCTCCGCCTCCCGAATGCTGGGATTACAGGCCTGCGCCACCACGCCCGGCTGGGACACAGTTCTAGCGGAGCCGACGGAAACTCTGGGGCCCTCGTTTTAAGAGGGAGCCGTAGGCCTGGCGGAACTGGCGGTTCATGGCCGCGTAGAGCACGGGATTGATGCAGCCGTTGAGCCAGGTGAGGTTGGCGGCCAGCATGTGCAGGACCCGGGGAGCGCGGACCCTGGCGTCCAGGATATTGAGCAGCAGGAAAGGGATGTAGCTCAGAGCGAAGCAGAGGAACACGGCGAAACACATCCGCGTCACCTTCCCAAAGTCCGACGGAGAGTCCTGGGCTCCTCGCGCTCCTCTAGTCGGCTGGGCCTTGGCAGGTGCTTGCGGGGAGCTTTTCTCCCCCTGCTGCTTCGCCACCTTGCTGTTGCCCTGGCCCCCCACTTCTGATGAGGTCCCCTCCAGGGTCTGGATCGTGGCAGTACTGACTGGCTCCGACGAAATCCCCTCACTGGGTCCTCTCGATGCCACCCCGCTGTCTAGCTCCTGGAAGCGCCCGGGCACCGCGTGGTCAGTCCCGGCCACGTGGTCCGAGCGGACGCTGGCCTGATGCAGCTTGTACTGGTTCAGCGCTTGCGCGGCGCGCTTCACCTGGCGGTGGATGAGGCAGTAGAAGACGCCCACGCTGCTGAGCCCCAGCACGAAGTAGATGCCCAAGAGGATGGTGGTGTAAGGCCGGCCTCGGATGCGGTCAAAGCTGCAGGTGCAGACGACGGGTACCAAGGTGTAAACAGACCAGAGTGGGGCGAAGCTGGCCACGCCCACGACCCAGGTGCCCACCAGCGCCAGCGCTATTCCCCGGGCACTGAAAACTCGGGGAAAGACTTTAGGGTGAGCAATGAGGAGGTAGCGTCCCAGGGCGATGAGGCAGAGGGTGAGGATGGAGACGGAGTTGGAAGTGAAAAGGAGGAATCCGAACGCCCTGCAGAAAGTGGCGCCGCTGCGCCAGTGCAGGTGGAGGTAGGTGTCCACGGAGAAGGGCTGGAGAAGGGTGCAGTAGAGCAGGTCGGCCAGGGTGAGGTTGGCGATGAGCAGGTTGAAGCGGGTGCGGAGCTTGGGCTGGATGGCCAGCGCCAGCAGGGTGAGCACGTTGCCCACGGTGCCGGTCACAGCCACCACCACCCCCCAGCTAACTGCAGCATACCGATAGCCCAGCACGGACGGGTGGTAGCAGGAGAAGTTGGCATCGTGGGACGTGTTCCACATGATGGAGGCTGAAGAGGCAGGGTTGGGAGAGGAAGAGGGAGTCAGAACCTGCCCTTCAGCTTACATCTGTCCAGGGGTTCTGGACCTCTGGCCACTTGTCCTGCTGCTGGAGCTCTCCTGAACTCACCCTCCTCCCATGCCACTCTTTATCTTCAAGTCCCCAACTCTCTCTTTCCTTAGCCTCTCTTAGTCCTTTCCCATTTGCAAAGATTTCCCGAGCCAGGCGTGGTGGTGAATGCCTGGAATCCCAGTACTTGGGAGGCTGAGACAGGAGGATCCCAGGTTGGAGGCCAGCCTCCTCAACTTAGTGAAGCCCTGTTTCCAAATTTAATAATAATAATAATAATAATAATAATAATAATAATAATAGTGCGCTGAGGGTGTAGCCTAGAGGTAGAAGGCTCCTTGGTTCCATCCCCAGTACGGCAAAACAAACTAACAAACATAGGACTAGGGGTGTAGCCCAGAGGTAGAATGCCCCTGGGTACAATCCTCAGTACCCCTCCCCTCACACACACAGATTTTCCCAAATTCTTATCAAAATCAATCTCTCTCTCTCTCTCTCTCTCTCTTAGTACTGGAGGTGGAACCCAGGGGCATTCTACTGCCATACTACACCCCCCCCCAGCCCTATTTTTTATTCTTTATTTTGAAACAGGGTCTCACTAAGTTATGGAGTGCCTCACTAAGTAGCTGAGGTTGGCTGCGAACCTGCTATCCTCCTGTCTCAGCCTCCCAAGTACTGGAATTACAAGCATGCCCCACCATGCCCAGCTCAAAATATCTCTTATCAGCCAGGTGTGGTAGCACAGGCAAGTAAAATGCCCCTGGGTTCAATCCCCAGTACCGGAAAAAAAAAAAAAAAAAAAAAAAAAAAAAAAAAAG
>PVLC010036327.1:0-15547 GCA_004027655.1 Graphiurus murinus
TTGAATGAATGGCTAGTGACAAAATATTGATTCTCTCTGGGATAGCATGGAAAGGGCCTAGACGCTATTTAGCCAGTTTTGATCTTTTTGTTCCAGAAGATCTGGGAAAATATTGGGAAGTATCCAGGCAAGGAAAACCTGACATTGAATTAGTGGGGAGAGGGTGCTACTGGGGCTTTAATCCAGGAGAATTTACCTCTGAACTACACCCCCAACCCTATTTTATTTTTTATTTTTAACCAGAGTCTTGATAAGTTACCATGCACTGGCCTCAAACCTGTAATTCTCCTGCCTCAGCCTTCCAACTACTGGGATGATACATGTATGCCACTGTGCCTGGCCCAACATTGAATTTAAAATCAAAAGATGAAAAAACAATAACCAAGCAAGAATTACTTTCCAATTTACTAGAGCAGCCAATTAAATCTTACGATAAAAGTCAGAGAACCAGAAAAGTGCATGGGAGAGAAAATTTAGAAAAAGGAGGAATGAAAAACTGAACAAATAGAAAAGGCTTTGAATGAGTTATATCG
The DNA here is from genome assembly GCA_004027655.1 of Graphiurus murinus. Classification (NCBI taxonomy): domain Eukaryota; kingdom Metazoa; phylum Chordata; class Mammalia; order Rodentia; family Gliridae; genus Graphiurus; species Graphiurus murinus. The sequence goes on from PVLC010036327.1 coordinate 534, forward strand.
TCTCCTTGTGTAATCAAAAGAGAGAAAGTTCCTCCAAAAGTGGAAAATGCAGACATCTGCAAGGGCTCAGGTGGGGACCCAATTGTGAATCAGACCTTCTGAAAGGCAGTGGGGATGTCTTGTATGTTGAGCAAGCAGAACACCTGCCCCAGTTGTGTTGTCTTGTCAGACATTAAAGCCAAACAATAATAGAACAAATGTGTCCCTAGATCTACACCAAGATGTACTGGCTTGTTTCTTGTATTTCTAAGGCCTTATGTGGAATGGGTAATTATTGCTTTCATTTTACCTTTTATATAAGTAATTTCTTATGAAACAAGGATATAATGAAAGAAGGATATATACTCTTAAATGAATTCAGGAATATATATGTTCAAGGATATAAAGACACTGAAGGCAACCAGAGGGGAAGTGGGACTTGGTTAATTTAAGAATGGTTTTCATTTCCTCTTATATTTGGCTGTGTTGCTTAGTATACCAATACCATTTTCTCTCACATGTATCAAAAAAGAAAGCTGTAGCCGGGGTGGTGGCGCACGCTTGTAATCCCAGCATTCAGGAGGCTGAGACCGGAGGATTCGGGTTTGTGAACAGCCTCAGCTACCTAGTGAGGCACTCCGCAACTTAGTGAGGCCCGGTTTCAAAATAAAGAATAAAAAATAGGACTGGGGGTGTAGCTTGGAGGTAGAATGCCCCTGGCCCCAGTACTGCAAAAAAAAAAAAGCTGTAAGGCTTAATTTAGGATGTATCTTCTTAGTTGCACTTGGTGGAGAAAAAGAAAAACTGTAACAAAGACTATGTTTTCAACATATGGACTAAGACCTTACTTTTGCCTCCTTTTCCAAGTCCAGATTAAATTATAGGTAATTTTTTGAAACTTTCTTCAACACTAGCAGTCCTAAACAGTTATTTGTGAATTTCTTTCCCTTATATCTCTATTTATCCATCTGTCTGGCCAGCCATACACCCAACCAATAAATATTTATAGAAGATGTAGTAACTGCTAGGTATTGTGATAGAGACTGAGGACTCAATGATAATTAAAAACATACAAGCATGCTTACAATCTAAATGAAATACTGCAGTCTACATGAAATAGTATAGTCAACATGAAATACTAAAAGACACACGTAAATGCTTAAATAGAAGCATAAATAAGCTAGGTATGGTGGCTCATACCTGTAATCCTAGTTCTTGGGAGGCTGAGACAGTAGGATTGCAGGTTTAAGGACAGCCTCAGCAACTTAAAGAGACCTTCATAACTTAGTAAGACCCTGTTTTAAAATAAAAATAAAAAGGAGTAGGGGTATAGCTCAGAGGTAAAGCATCTACAGGTTCAATCCCCCACACAGATGTGTAAATAAGTGCTATGAAGAAAAGAAACATGGTAAGATGAAAGCTTATATTAGAAGAACTAGAACTTGACTCATCCAAGCCATCAGGGCAGGCTATTTATTTAAACTAATGCATTACTAGTGTACTAATTATGTAAGTACACTTTACCTGAAAGGAAAACAAGAATTAGTGACTGCCTTTATCCAAAAGAGACCCATTATTTTAGGTCATTATTGTTTGTGTTGACTTGTTTGTTTAAAGGAAAGGACAAAATGGTAAATTGCTTTGAAAGGTTTATAAACTACTACTAAAATAAAAGTTCATAAAGATTTGTTCTCTAGATAGGTCTGGCATGAATTTAGATATTTCTAGGCAATGTAATAGAGTGGGAAAACTAAATGCTATAACATATAGCAGACCTATATCTGAATCACAACTCTGATGAGTATTAGCTATGTGGCCTTGTAAAAGTTATTTGTACTTTCTGAATCAGGAAACCCACAGCTGAGGAATAGTATTATAAGAATCTTGAAAGCTGGCTGTGAAAATTGAATGAGAAAAATGTGTGAAAATGTCTTGCCCATGAGAGTTACTCAGTAAGTGAGAAACATGTAAAAGATTAATCTCCTGTACTACTTGTCTCAGGTGTATGACCTACCTATCGATCCCCAGTACCCCCTCCTCACACACAGATGTATAAATAAGTGCTATGAAGAAAAGAAACATGGTAAGATGAAAGCTTATATTGTAAAGATTTTATTCTGCAAAGACTTAATATTTTATTTGATAAAATAAACATTTATTTTATCATAATTCCCTTTGGATTTTTTTGCAATTATGCAAAATTTCTGATGAGCAAGATTATACTAACGGAACTTAAAAAAAAATAGAACTGCTTGCAATGTTTTCATTTTTAAAAATTTCAAAATAGCTACCTCTTGTGTGAAGAGTCCCTTCAAAGAAGGTCTTGCCCAAATTCCTTTCCAGGGAAATCAGGGGCAAGAACTCTGAACCAAGAACCAAGTTAAAGGAGATTTGGATGGAGACACATGAGGTTTGTGCCCTGTCAACAGTTCTGAGGGCTTCAGTTGTATTACAATACAAAAGAAAAAAATAGACAACTCCTTAGGTTTATGTGTAAAGGAAAAATTATATACATATTTTCATATATACATACTTTTAAAGGCACAGTCTCTATTATTTCTAAATTTTTATTAACTCTACTGTTAGGTCATTGACTCAAATGTTGGGTCTGATTCTAACAGTGAGTTATCATCTCCTGAAAGTTGTGACATTGTTTGATGGGATTTAATACAAAGGGATTAGGAATATGAACATATCAGTCTACATTTCTGCTCAAAGTCATCATTAAATACCCTGTTATCTCTTGTTACCTCTTTTTGGTTGCTACATTTCATGAGCTGCTCTCCTTGGATCATTACTGAATACCACAAGGAATTCTCATGACAGATTTCAAAGTGTCAATGGTATGAGATGGCCTCTCTTCAACTACCAGGACTAGTGATAAAGCCTGGAATTATTTCCCTGTGCTATGAGTGTGTGTATACCTGCCTATGGGAAAGGTGGGTAGAAGAGGTCATTGCCTACATCTACACAAGGATATCAAAAGTTCCACTGACTCATCTCTCTTACTAATCATGAAGTCAGAAACTGACATTAGAGTTCCCCTTCTGCCAGAGTATTTAATATTTCTTATATATATATATATATACTTAATATTTTATATATATACTTTAATATTATATGTACATATATTTATAGGATGTGCTCTTAAACCATTATCCACTATTACTAATTTCAGGAGTTAATGTTTCAGACAAGTGACAGTGGTCTGGACAAGAGGTACCATACATTTGGAAAGACACTTATTTGCTTTCTTCCAAGACAAGTGGTACTGAATGCAGGGGTTCCAGGAGTCTAGGCTAGGTTCAGGGAAGGATCCCACACAAGTTCAAATGGATTGGGCAAAAGGATGTTATTAAAGAGAATTTATCAAATATCCTCATACTACTTATGTATTCCTACCTCCTGAATCCTGATTATTATTTATTTTGCCTAGTTTTCACCTCCACATCTGCTTAACTTATAGCATGTCTTACTATTCTCTACATCTTACCCCTTGCCATTTTTAAGCACAATATTAGGCAGAGGATACTGATATGAGAAGGGTATGTCTGTGTCCTTGAGCCATCTACGCTCTCTACACTCTACTGATCCTATAATAAGTGCTATTCTTAGTAGAAGTGCAGATTCATAGCTACATGAGAGAAGTTGAGGACATCAAATTCTGCCTGAGAAGGTAAAAAGTGTCTTCAAAAAGAAACTCATGTTGAGCTGAATTTGGAGGACAGTCTAAGACTTTATTACCTTAGAAGTTCCTTTGCTTTTGATCGGAGAGAAAATCTTAGCATGGACACTATGGAGATTCATCAATGTATCATGAGGAAATAAAAAGCATCATCCTAAATTCTGGGCAACCACAGAGGGAATTTTGATGCCTGGAAAACACTAAATGCGGCAGAGAAACCTGGGAAGAAAAGGTGGGAAGCTAGTAAAATAAATGTGTATGCATTCCATTTAGAATTTAATAGAAAAGTACATGTGAGTATTCAAATAGGCATTTTAAATACAGAGAATTTAATAAAACAATTGGTTGCAAATGTGTTGGAGGACTCTAGAAATTAAGCGTATTCAGAAGATCAGCAACTTTAGCAATCTTTTATACGGCAGAGAGAACTCAGCCAAAATGGAACTGCCAGGACTCTACAATTACCACAATCCTGAGGCTGAGCTTGTGGGATAAAGTGTGTGAGCAGGATCCCAGGAATTACCCCTCATCAGCCACCATGATTGTGCCATTGCTGCAGGAGGTACTAAAAGAAAGCAAAACTAATGGCTCTTTACCCCACTTTTACACCCCCCCCCTCAAAAAAAATCCAATAAAGGAGTTTGAGGCACACAGTTTGCAGGTTTTTATTCCTAGTAGTGGAGAGAAAAATATGAAAATATTATTGTGGAGCTGAGAGATAATAGCCAGTATATAGCAAGAATCTCTGGTCCTTCGGTCCCTTCTCTCCTCTCCCTGGGTTTTCATCTACCAAGAACAATACAAAAGACACACACACATACTTGTTTTGATTTTCATTATTAATTACCTATATATTAATATATATTCATGAGAATGGTAAATTGTTCCATGTACTAGAAATAAATGAGAGAATATTTGAATAAATAGAAAAGATATAGGTTAAGGTGTAAGCCTATTTCAGGAAATAAAAATAATAGCTTCTACCACTTCCAGTCTCCTCTTTACTAACACAAATTAAAAATATATTTTCTAATTTTGTAAATTTATGCTCTCTCCTTTTAATTGTTTTAGGTTGTCATATTTACTTGGCTCCCACCATTAAAACTTCAGTAGGAATAAGTTGTATTTTTCTAACTCAACAGTCTTGCCTAATGAAATGTGACAAAGCTAAATCTAATAAGCACCTATTCAGGTTTTTCAAATATGCTCTACTGTGCACAATAGAAAAATAAGATACATCTGTTTCAAAGAAAGGCTTAAATGGCTAAAGATTAGAGAACAATGAGAGCTGAAAAATTCATCTGGAGAACAAAAAAATAGATAAGTGACCAAAGAAAGAAGTTTTGGTTTTCAAAAATATAATTCATGAAAAAAAATTTCTGCTTTCAAGAATAAACAGTAGCATTTGTTGCAATTTAAAATATTAATTAAAAGTTTAAAACACAGTTAAGGTAAAAACAGCAAGAAGTATTTTATGTTTTTTTTTATATAATAATTGGTGCATTGTAATCATACATCTTTGTTAGGTAAAAGCTGATAAAGGCAAATATGCACACATTTCTCATTTAACCCCTTCCCCAATTCTCACCCCACTCCCTCACCCTCCCCCCTTCTTAAGTTCAGTTTAGTGATTGACTTTGATATATTTGTGAAAGTACATCATATGCATGAGGGTTTCCTCCCCACCTCTCCCCGCTCCCGGGTATCCCCTTCAGTTAAGTCAACTTCTTTGCTTATCTAGGGTGTCTCCTTTTTCTTCTAGGGACCCTCTTATGCCTCATCTTCTCCCTAGCATCCTCATATTAGGGAGAACATACGCTTTTTTACTCTTTGTGACTGACAAATCTCACTTAACATAATGTTTTCCAGTTGCATCCATTTCCTAGCAAATAACATGATTTTGTTCTTCTTTATGTAATCCATTCATCTGTCGATGGACATCTTGGCTGTTTCAATAGTTTGGCAATTGTGAATTGTGCAGCTATAAACATAGATACACATGTGTCAGTCTGATAGTTTGTTTTCTATTTTGGGGGGGTAAGTACCCAGAAGTGGTATTGCTGGATCATATGGTAGGTTCATTCCCATTCGTCTGAGGGTCCTCCATACTGTTTTCCAAAGTGGTTGCACTAATTTGCAATCCCACCAACAATGGATTAGGGTTCCCACTTCTCCACACCCTTGCCAGCATTTGTTGTTGTTGTTCATGTTTTTTATGATTGTCATTCTGATTGGAGTTAGGTGAAATCTCAAGGTAGTTTTGATTTGCATCTCTCTGATTGCTAATGATGTAGAACATTTCCTCATACATTTATTGTCCATTTGTATTTCTTATTTTGTGAGGTGTATATTTAGATCCTTTGCCCATTTTTTGATTGGGTTATTTGTTTTCTCAGTTGTGATTTTCTTGCGTTCTCTGTATATCCTAGATATTAGACCTCTATCAGAAGAGTAGCTGGCAAAAATTTTCTCCGACTCTGTGGGCTCTGTGTTGAGGTTCTTGATAGTTTTCTTTGCTGCACAGAAGCTCTTCCACTTAATGCAATCCCATGTATTGATCTTCCTTTGAGTTGCTTGTGCTTTTGGGGTCTTATTGAGAAAGTTTTTTTACCTGTGCCTATGTGTTGAAGAGTTGGGCCTATGCCCTCTTCAAGAAGCTGCAAGGTTTCTGGCCTAACTTTCAGATCTTTGATCCACCTTGAGTTGACTCTTGTGCAGGGTGAGAAAGTGGGGTTTAGTTCCATTTTCTTGCATATGGTTAACCAGTTTTGCCAACACCATTTGTTAAAGAGGCTATCTTTTTTCCAGTGTGAACTTTTTGGCTCCTTTGTCAAAAATCAATTGACAGTATTCTGCTCCATTATTCTATGTGTCTGTTTTTGTGCCAATACCAAGCTGTTTTTATTACTGTGGCTTTGTATTAGAGTTTGAAGCCAGATATTATGATACCTCCTGCATGGTTCTTGTTGCTAAGAACTACTTTAGTTATCCTGGGCTTATTGTTGTTCCAAATGAATTTAAGGACTGATTTTTCTATGTCTGTGAGGAATAATGTTGGTAATTTCACGGGTATTGCATTGAATCTGTACATCAGTTTTGGGAGGATGGCCATTTTGATGATATTTATTCTGCCTATCCAAGAGCATGGAAGATCTTTCCATCTTCTAAGGTCTTCATCAAGTTCTTTTTTCAACTTTTTATAGTTTTCTTTATTGAAGTCTTTTACCTATTTGGTTAGGTTTATCCCTAAGTATTTTACTTTTTGGAGTGCTATTGTAAGTGGAATTGTTTTCTGGATTTCTTTTTCAGTGGATTTATGGTTGACATACAGGAAGGCTTCTGATTTTTTAAGATTGATTTTGTATCCAGACACTTTGCTGAACTTGTTGATCAGTTCTATAAGTTTTTGGTTGACTTTGTTGGGTCTTGTAAGTATAGCATCATGTCATCTGCAAAAAGGGAAAATTTTAGTTCTTCTTTCCCTATTTTTACCCCTTTGATTTCCTTCTCTTGCCTTATTGCTCTGGCTAGACTCTCAAGTACTATATTAAACAGAAGAGATGATAATGGACATCCTTTTCTTACTCCTGTTTTTAGTGGGAACTCTTGCAGTTTTTCTCCATCTAATATGATGTTGGCTGTGGGCCTATTGTATATTGTCTTTATGGTGTTGAGGTATGTTTCTTCTATTCCGATTCTCTGCAGTGCTTTTAGCATGAATGGGTGTTGAATCTTGTCAAATGCCTTTTTAACATCAATTGAGATGATCATGTGATTTTTGTCTTTGATTCTGTTTATGTGATGAATTACATGGATTATTTTTCATATGTTGAACCAGCCTTGCATCCCTGGGATGGTCATGGTGTATAATTTTCTTGATATGGTTTTGAATGCACATTGCTAGTATTTTATTTAGCAGTTTTGCATCTAAGTTCATCAATGATATAGGCCTATAGTTTTCTTTTCTTGAGCTATCTTTATTTGGCTTTGGTATTAATGTGATGTTGGCTTCATAGAATGTGTTTGGGAGGATCCTGTTTCTTTCTATTTCACGGAATAGTTTGAGGAGTATTGGGATTAGCTCTTCTATAAAAGGTTTATAAAACTCATTTGGAAAACCATCTGGCCCTGGGCTTTTCTTTGATGGTAAACTCTTTATTGCTGTTTCTATCTCTTTGATTTCTATTGGTCGGTTTAAGGTTTCTATACCTTCTTGACTCAATTTAGGAAAGTTATATGTGTCTAGAAATTTGTCAATTTCTTCTAGATTTTCCATTTTGTTGGAGTATAGTTTTTCAAAATAGTTTCTGATGATCCTCTGTATTTCCATACTGTTGGTGGTAATATCACCTTTTCATCTCTTATTTTGGTAACTTGGGTTGATTGTCTCTTTCTTTTGGTTAGGTTGGCTAATGATTTATCTATCTTTTTTATTTTTTCAAGAAACCAGCTTTTGGTATTGTTGATTTTCTGTATTGTTTTTTATTCTCTACTTCATTAATTTCTGCTCTGATTTTCATAACTTCCTGTCTTCTACTAGCTTTGGGGTTAGACTGTTCTTGTTTTTTGAGTGCTTTGAGCTGTGTCATTAGGTTATTTATTTGGTTATTTTCTGTTCCTCTTATGTGGGCACTCAGTGCTATGAATTTTCCTCTTAGTACTGCCTTCACAGTGTCCCAGAGGTTTTGATATGTTGTGTCTCTGTTTTCAGGAATTTTTTTAAATTTCTCCCCTTACTTGTTCTATGACGCAATCCTCATTCAGCAATGTGATGTTCAGTCTCCATGTGTTTACATGGTTACTCTGGGTCTTCTTAGAGTTGATTTCTAGTTTCACTCCATTGTGGTCCGAAAAGATGCGGGGAATTATGTTACATTTTTTGAATTTGCCAGTGCTCTCTTTGTGGCCCAGAATGTGGTCTATTTTGGAGAAGGTTCCATGTGCAGCTTAGAAAAATGTGAATTAAGCTGTAGTTGGGTGAAAGAGTCTATATGTATCTAATAGGTCCATTTGGTTTATGGTATTCTTTAGGTCTGAGGCATATCTACTGACCTCTTGTTTAGAAGATTTTTCTAGTGATGTGAGAGGAATATTGAAGTCTCCCAGTATTAGTGTATTAGGATATATGTATGTCTTTATATCATACAGAGTTTGTTTTATGAAAGTGACTACACCTATGTTTGGGGCATAGATGTTGATAATTGTTATTTCCTTTTGCTGGGTTGTTCCTTTTACTAGTAAAAAATGACCTGCTTTGTCTCTTCTGATAAGCTTAGACTTGAAGTCTAATTTATCTGATATCATATTTGCTACTCCTGCTGGTCTTCAAGTTCCATTGGCATAGATTACAATACTCCAGCCCTTCTCCTTTAGTTTGTGGGAATCTTTGCTTGTAAGGTGTGTTTCTTGCAGGCAGCATATAGATGGATTCTGGGTTTTAATCCATTTTGCCACCTTGTGCCTTTTTATTGGGGAGTTGAGACTATTTATATTCAGTATGATTATTGAGAGATGATTTTTAGTTCTTAACATTTTGAGTTTTGACTGTTTTGGGTGGTGTTTATTCTTCTTTGCTTAGTTGTTTGCTTCCTGGAAGTTATTGTTTCCCTGGTTCTGATGTTTACTTGTTAGTTCTTCTTTGTACTTAATCTACTTGAGTATTTTCTCTAGTGCTGATTTGGAAGACATAAGTTCTTTCAGTTTATGTTTTCATGGAAGATTTTTGGAAGACATAAGTTCTTTCAGTTTATGTTTTCATGGAAGATTTTTATATCCCCGTCAATTTTGAGAGAGTTTTGTTGGGTATGAGAATCTTGGCCACAAGTTATTTTCTTTCAGAGTTTGGAATACGTTACTCCAGCCCACCCTGGCTTTCATGACTTGATTCGGGAGGTCTGGAGTGATTCTAATTTGTTTGCCTCTAAATGTCACTTGGACTTTTACTTTTGTTTCCTTTAGAATTCTCTCCTTTGCCTCTACATTAGTCAACTTGATTATTTTGTGGCATGGTGAACCACTTCTTTGGTCTTGTCTTGAGGGAGTTCTCTATGTTTCCTGTACCTGTGTGTCAACTTCTCTTTCTATGTTTGGAAAATTCTCTGATATTACTTCTTTGAAAAGATTGTTTATTCCATAAGTTTCAACTTCTAATCCCTCTTCTATGCCTATTATTCTTAGGTTAGGCTTTTAAATTGGCCCAGATCTCATCGATGTCCAATTCATATTGTCAATTTTTTTTTCTAAATTATGTACAATGGATTCATTTTTGGAATGGTCATCTTCTAGGAGTGATATTCTATTTTCCATGTGGTCTAATCTACTGTTTATAGTTTGTATTGATGCCTTCACTTCAGTTATTGCATCTTTCACTTCCTTCAGTGCTTCTCTTTGGTTCCTGTTCGCGGTGTCAGATTCTTTGTTTATTTTTTCCTTTCTTTCTTTCCAACTCTCCCTATATTGTTTCGAAAATCTTGTATTGTTTCTAGTGTTAAAGATCTGAATTGTTCTTCTGGTAATCTCTGCCATTCTGGGTTGGTGAGATCTGTTATTGAGGGGTTGTGGTGGCTCATTGTTTCTTTGCTACTTTTCCTTCCCAAGGTTCCCCTGTTCTTAAATTTATATCTTTGCTGCTCTTGCAAGCTTTCTCATCCAATCTCTGCAGTAGGGGTTTAGAGGTGTCTGCTGGTATATACAGGGATAGGTTGTGTTCAGTGGTAAAGGTTGGATGAGAAGTCACACTGATCAATGCAATAATAGGGTAAGGTAAAGGGTATGGTCCAGTGGAATAAGAGGTTGAGTTTGTTGAAGTGATACATTGTTATCAATTCCATATAGGGGCTTCACTTCCTAAAAGGTAAGGGAATAACTATAGGCAGGAACGCCACTCATTAAGAACACTGACTTATTAGTTACACTGGGACAATGTTGATAATCTGTTCTACCTGGCTTGTTTGTGGACACTGTGACTATTATGGTTTGCATCTGGAATGTCCCACAAAAGCTCATGTGTTGAATGTTTGGTCTCCAGGGCAGCAATGTTCAGAGGTGGGGCTTTGGGGAAGGTCTCTGAGCTTATCAGTGGATTAATCCATTGATAGCTGAATGTACTGGGAGGTGGTGGAAACCGTAGGCAGGACTGGCAGGAGCAGATCATTGGGAGCATATCTGTGGGCACCACATCTTGTCCCTGCCCCTTCCTGGCTGCTGTGAGCTGAGCAGCTTTCCTTCACCATGCCCTTCCACTATGATGTTTTGCCTTGCCTTGGGCCCAGAGCAGTGGAGCCAGCTGACCTTGGATGAAGCCTTTGAAACCATGAGCCAAAACAGGTCTTCCCTCCTCTAAGATTATTTTCCCAGGTACTTGCCACAGGGATGAAAAGAGCACCAACCACAGGGTGACAACCTGTTTAATTCTTTTGCCACCTGATTATTATGTTGATTTATGGTGCCTTCCCAGTCATTCCTTCTTAGTTTTGGTACAAATTCTGCCCTCTCCCCACCAGAAGTAAGGAGTACTTGGATTTCTCCAAGTTTTATCTATCTATCTATCTATCTATCTATCTATCTATCTATCTATCTATCATCTATTTATTTTGTGGTACTAGAAATGGAACCCAAGGGCATTCTACCTCTGAGCTACAACTCTAGCCCTATTTTGCTTTTTATTTTGAAACAGGTTCTCACTAAGTTGTTGAGGCTTGCCTCAAACCTACAATTCTCCTGTCTTAGTTTCCCAAGTACTGGGATTAGAGATATGTACCACTGACCCCAGTGTGCAATTGGTTTAAGGCTCTGCAGTCACTATCTTGAAAGTCTTAGTCATTTTTTAATAGAGGTCATGCATTTTCATTTTGCAGTGGGCTCTGTATATTGCATACCCAGTCCTGCCCTAATGCATGAGCTGTCAGATTAGAATTTAATGTCCCTGTTCTTTTATTTTTATTAATCTCAAGTAAAGGAAAAATTCTTAGCTTGTATCCTTTCAAAGAATAACAGATTATATTAAAACCCAGAGACATACAACTTCTCACTTGTGTTCCAAATTCCATACAAAATGTCACTAACTGGGAGAAACTCCCCTAAAGTGAATATCCTAAATATTTGACTAATCACAAAAGTCCCTCAGAGACTTAAACTACAGGTTTCTGGATTCTTCCACAGATTAAATCCAAACCTTTTGAATTAGATCAAGAAATCTGTATTTTTAAAATCTTTGTGTTTTATTGTTTACTTGTTTTTAAGTGCTTGGATACAGGAAGCAAGATAGTTCATTAGGCTGTTGGTATTTATGAAGAGGTTTGTGTTACAAAAATTAGTTCTGATCAGGTAAGAATTAGTTAGGGTTTCTGCCTGTTTCCAGTCCACCAGGAGGAACTAAAAGCTACTATTCACATCGGTTATGGAGCTGAGGCCTCTTAGCTCTTGTATTATGCTCAGCTAATACAGTTAGGATATATTGGTAGGATAAATATTTTCTAATTTCTAGTGTTATCATTCCTTCTTCCTATCTCTCTATGTCTTGTGAAAATTATATATATATATATGGTTCAATTCTTTAAAACTCATTGTCCTTCCTCTTCCTGAATCTGTTCTGTAGCTATTGCTTTCTTATGCTCAGCCTTGTTGTTTTTGTGGAAGAAAGAAAAGAGCAGAAGCAGCAAAGCAGAAGTACCATCTTCAGGACACCTGTGAAATCCTCATACCCCGCTGCCATTTATTCTGCATTCTTACCACAAAAGGGCAGGGTTCGTTCCTCCTGTGCACTTTCATTTAGAGGCTGGGTCTGTGAGCCTTTCAAGAAAACAGTACTTCAGATGGACCACAAAGAAAGCAAAAATTTCCCCTGAAAGTCTCAAAATAAAACTTCAAAATCTAAATTAGTAAGTGCTAACAAAATGTACAATACATTTACTTAAATGCACACTGTACTCACAGGTCTTACTATTAATAATTACTCAAACTTTGTTATATTTGAAAATAATTTGTAGGTTAACATTTTCCTCACTCCTGAGTATGTATGACAATTGCTGAGAAAGTATAAAAAAAAATCTGGTGAGTCCATGCTGACATAAATAAATCATTGAATAAAAAGTTTAAATGTATCTAGAGTGAGATGTGGATATATATATATGTTATGTGAAAACACCATCAGAGTTAAGAACGCTGAAGTCCACTAAGTTTTTAAAATATCCCCATTAGGGTAAATTGACATTAGTTTTCATCCAGGCTTTAATACAAGCTTGGTAATAGTTGATCTAGTAAACAACTACCCAAACCTTTTACATTGTAAAAAAAAAAAAATCTTAAATATTTTGCAAAAAAACCTTATACAATATCTCAATATTAAAATATGGTAATGGATAAGCAGGCAGAAGGATCAACAGATGAAAAAGAGACAGGGAAGACAGCAGAACTACTTTTACTTTTATGCGCCTTGACAGCCCTAAGGAATTCTATGAAAGTCTATTGCACTGTGGAACTCAGTTTGTAACTTTTTGGCGGAAAAGCCAAAATTTCAAGGGAAGCCACAGAGTCAGAGAAAATAATTGGAATACATCTATCTGATAGAAGGCAATATTCCTGATTATATAATGAATTCTTACAACTCAATGAGAAGACAAAAATCTCAATTAAAAATGGCAAAATATGGGAAGAAATACTTCATCAGAGAAGATATATGGGTGGCAAATAAGCACATAAAAAGTTTCTCAACATTATTACTTAAGAAGGAAGTACAGGTTAAAATAGATTACCACTTTCATGCCTTCTAGAATGCACACAATTTTAGTGCTGGAGAGGCAGCAGAGAGTCTAAAACTCTCATAGTGCAGGAATGCAAGATGTTGGCAGTTTTTGTTGTTGTTGTTTTTCTTTTTATATAAAGTTAACATACATCCATTATAAGATGCAGCAATCTCACTCCTAGGTTTTCATGGAAGGTAAAAGAAAACATGTCCACACAAAGACCTATATGTGAATATTTATAGCACCTTTCCTCTTAATAGTCCCAAATTAGATAAACCCCAAATATCCACTGTATTAATCTGTTTGTGGTTGCTTTAACCGAATGCCTGACACTGGGTCTTTTATAAGGAAAGGAGGTGTACCTACCTTATAGTTTTGGAAGTTGAAAGTCCCACATTTGTTGGCTGCATTATTTGGGGGAAGCAAATGTAGAAGGGACCAAGCCCCTGAGGTCGCCTTCCTTTATAACAACCTGTTCTCAGAAGAACAAACTCTCTTCATGACACCAGTATGAATCCCTGCTGAGGGCAGTGCTACCCTGACCTTGCACAAGGCCCTACCTCTTAGGTTCCACCACCTCAACACCATTGCACTGGGGCCACAATTCTAGCACACAAACTTTTAGGGGTCAGACCATAGCAGCCACCCACTGCTGAGTGGATTGAGAAAACAATAGAGAAAGAAAATCAATTCAGTGGTTGACAGAGGACAGAGTAGGGACAGGAGTCCCAATAAGATGATGTATAGAAAATGATCTATATATACATCATCTTATTCATGTCTCTTAAGACCATCTTTAACTTTTTTTTTTTAACTTTGTAGCTGCTCCTGTTTTTTTTTCAATCTTACAGTACTTGGGAGGCTGAAACAGGAGGATTGCAGGTTCAAGGCCAGCTTCAGCAACTTAGTGAGGTCCTCAGCGATTTAGTAAGACCCTGTTTCTAAAAAATAGGGCTAGGGGAGCCGGGCGTGGTGGCGCACGCTTGTAATCCCAACATTTGGGAGTCTGAGACCGGAGGATCCGGGTTCGTGGCCAGTCTCAGCTACCTAGTGAGGCCCTCCACAACTTTGTGAGACCCAATTTCAAAATAAAGAATAAAAAATAGGGCTAGGGGTATAGCTTGGAGGTAGAATGCCCCTGGGTTCAATCCCTAGTACCACAAGGAGAAAGGAAGATTTTCTTTCTTTCCTTCTTTCTTTCTTTCTTTCTTTCTTTTTTTCTTTCTTTCTTTCTTCCTTCCTTCCTTCCTTCCTTCCTTCCTTTTTTTCTTTCTTTCTGCTTTGCTTTTGTGTGTATGTGTGTGTGTGTGTGTGTGTACTCGCACTACTGGTGACTAAACTCAAGGGCATTCTACTTCTGAGCTACACCCCCAGCCCTTTCAATTTCTTATTTTGAATCAAGGTCTCACTAAGTTGCTGAGGGTCTCATTAAGTTGCTGATCTTCAAACTTGTGATCCTTCTGCCTCAGTCTCCCAAGTATTTGGAATTGCAGGCATGTGCCATAGCATCTGGCTTACTACAGGGTTTTATTAGGAAGGGATTTCATATGTCTCCTAACTGCTTATTCTAATCATATTACTTTCACTCATCCTTTAAATTCATATCA
>PVLC010036328.1:0-15851 GCA_004027655.1 Graphiurus murinus
CCCAAACCTAAGATTTCATGGGCCAGCAGAGCCTCAGCCATGGCCATCCCTCTCTACCCCTGGGCCAGTGTCTTACAGATGGTAAGTGCCCACCAAGTGCTTAGACGTCTTGCCTGGCAGAGGGATGTGGCACCTCCCTGCTGGAAAGCCAGAGTGGAGAGGAAAGAGAGTTGGTGGATAGGAGGAGCCATTTCTGGACTGAGGAGCTGGGATCAGGAAGAGGAGAGAGGAGAGAGGAGGACAGGAAGAGGCTGAAGGCCTACCAGGGACTCCCTGGAGGTAGAGGCCATGGTTGAGGGTTGGGAGGGTGAGGACATGCCATGCAGGCCTCTGGGCAGGACATTGGACCCCACATGCAAGTCAACAGAGCCTGCTACCCAGGCGGCCCTGCTGGATGGGGAGGAAGCTAGATAGCCGGGTGCCTTTGCCTGGTTTAATGGCACGAGGGCAAAGGTGGCTCTCGCTGGGTGTGGCTGGAGACAGTGCTGCAGGGATGGGTCATCAGCTCGGTGACTCAGGCGCAGTGGGGACGGCCACCTGCGGAGACCCCAGGGCAGGAGGATGCCCCTGGCCTCCATGGAGACAAACAACAGCTTCTGCCCTGGCTAAGTGAGAGTCCAGAGCATGAACATAGGAAATGACGTCACAGGTGCCAGGGCTTCAGGCCATCTCTGAGCGCAGGGCGCCTCTTACCAGTGGGAGCGCCCACAGCCTATTGACTCCCTGGCCCCAGCGTTCCTCCCCTGCTCCGTACTGGGCAGATGCCCGCTGGACCTTTGCCACCTTTGGCCTCTGATGTCCCTCAGAGCGTTTCATGACAGGCTCCTATGAGGCGCCCTCCAGGTCCCTCCGTCATCCCCTCCCCGAGGAACATCCAGGCGTCCCCAGGACTGAGGCGTGGGCCCAGTGCAGGACTTTCAGTGCTAAAAGGGGGCCCGTTCCAGGCAACCTGGGATCATTGTCACCCTGCTTCCCAGCCACCCTCGGACTGTCTTCTCTCCCAGGGCGACTATAGCTACCTCTGTGTCCCAGGCCTGGAATTTCAGCATGTGGTGTCTCAATCCCGGTTACCCTCTCTTGCCTAGAAACTTCTAGGCCCAGTGAAAATTTCCAATCAGGCCACCTCAGCCACTCCAAAGCACCCCTTCCCACAAAGCCTGCAGCTCCCATCAGCCCAGCCTTCCAGCTGCTTCTGTCCCTCCAGACCTCTGAACTGGGCCAGACCCTTTCCTCCCAGAGGGTGTGGCCTCCCCCGCACTCACCCCCAGGAGACAGGCCCCAGGGCAGGGGAGAGCCTGCCTGTCCCAGGCTAGCCTTCAAGCCTCTGCCTGCCCCACCAGCACCCCTTCCTCCAGGCACAGAGGGAGGAGTATTGTGGGGAGGCCCAGGCAACCCCGTGTGCTCCTTGCCTCCACGAGGGCCCCAGGCCTGAGACCTAAGCACTGTTCAGACTCTGTCTCCACCTGCAGCCATGCTACAACTTCGACCCCACAGCCCTGCCAGGCTGGGCACCGCCCCGCAGTGTCGTTGTACAGCCTCCCAACTGTCCACACTGTCCCCCTGACCCACTCACCTGAGCCTTTCTGACTCCAGCTCCTCATCCACCCTTGCTCCCTCCCGGGCGTGGGGGTGGTCTGCCTATCAGGGCTCTCACGCAACCCAGTTCAACTCTCACCCACCCACCTGGACCTGGCAAGGGACACCAGTGGCCTATACGGATGTAGCCCCTGGCCAAGCAGAATGGTTCCTGAGTACTAGAACGTGAGCCTGGGACAGATCGGCAGAGTCCAGAAGGGGTGAAGTGCAGGGACTGCTTCCAGGAGCACCATGCTGCCTGGGCAGCGATGGTCACCAGAGCCTGGGACTTGAGAGGGGACAGAGCATGGGGAAGGGAGTAAGCAGGGAGGACACCCTGGAGAGGGTGGTACAGGAGCCTGGCCTTGCACAATTTGCGGGTGGGAGACAAGAAGGGAGGCACAGAGAGGATACCTCAGGACCTCCCAACCAGGTCACAAATCGTCTTTATAAGCAAGGTGAAGTGGAGCACACCTGAGATCTCAGTACTTGGGAAGCTGAAATGGGAGGATTACAGATTCAAGGCTAGCCCCAGCAACTTAGCAAGACCCAGAGCTAATTAGTGAGACCCCTATTTGAAAATAGAAAATAAAAAGTGCTCGGATTCATAGGTAGAATGCATCTGGGTCAATCCCCAGTGCTGAGATAGAAAAAATAAAATATCAGGTAGAAAGGAGACAAATAGCCTAGTGAGGCACTCCGCAACTTAGTGAGACTCAGTTTCAAAATAAAGAATAAAAAATAGGGCTGGGGGTATAGCTCGGAGGTAGAATGCCCCTGAGTTCAATCCCCAGTACCGCCAAAAAAAAAAAAAAAAAAAAAAAAAAAAAAAAAAAAAAAAAAAAAAAAAAAAAAAGAAAGGAGACAAATAGGGAAAGAAAGGAAAATACAGTTTTAAAGATCCAATAACTACATAATATTTAGCTTCATATCCCAAATCCTGAGATACCAAAATTTTAGAGGAATTTTCTCCTTTTGTCTGAGCCCCCCACCCCATCTTCCCAGGATTCTTGTCCCAAAGTAATTCTCACCTTTTGTCAACCTGAAAATTCAAAGAAAAGAGACTGGCATCTCCTGTTGTCTCATGTCCACCATGTTCCCCTAAGGCGTTCGAAGTAAAGAGTAAACAAAAATCTGTAATAAAAGAAGGGAATTGTAAGAAGTAAAAACCATCTTTTCTGTCAAAGTAGCAAATTACATAGAAATGTATTCCTTCCAGTTTGAAACTGTAACATGGGCATTTTGTTTTGATACATATATCTATATGTTCCACTCCCTGAATTTTCCACAAATCAACCATCTTAGTTTTGGTCATCCATCTTAGCTCAGAGCTGACCTTTAGTTGACCAAGAATCTTCTAGAAGTCAACCATCTTAGTTTTGGTCATCCATTTTAGCTCTTGAATGTTGAACATTGTTTCAAGTTACTGTCTGTCTTGGAAAGTAGCCAATGGTGCAGAGTTGTGAACCCAAGCCCTCCCTAAAACAGGGTGAGGGGCAGGATCCTGTTCAGTGTGCTTGCTAATGACTCTATGTCAGTGGCACACCCTTCTACATAAGTAAATTGTCTTGCCAAATTCACTTTCCTGAATAAACCTTTGTCAGTTTTTTTTTTTTTTTCCTGACTGGTACGTGCTGAAATTCTTTTCTGCCATATAAGCCAAGAACCTGACAGAATTTTCATGTTTTTCCGAGATAGTAACACACGTGCGCGCACACGCGCGCGCGCGCGCGCACACACACACACACACACGCACAGGCCCCTAAGCAGAAGTCTGTAGTGGGCTTAGGCCCTGAGGCCCAGGAGACGCCTTTGGGGCCCTTGAATGATAAGGGGATGCAGGTACCATGAAGTTCCTGAGGCAAGAAGAAAACTGCTCTGAGCCTCACTCTGAACCATGCACTGTTCCACACTTGCTATTACTCAGGGTGCTCCATTTGTCAGGGAGGAATGTACTCCTCATTTTATAGAAGAGGATCAGGGATAAGGGAGTCAGTCAGTGAGGAGGGGAAGGGTTAAACCCACCTCCCACTGGCCTCATCTGGGGACAAAGGGAAGGGGAAGGGCTGAGGCCAGAGTGGTGCTATTTTAGTGAGCAGCCATTCCCAGGGCCAGCCTTCTGGAAAGGGTGAAGGAGTCTGAGCTGTGCTGCCCGCATGGGTGGAGTCTCTGCCAGGCTGGTGCTCCTGTGTCTCTGAGGCCTTTCCTCCCAGCAGGCCTCTCTCCCGTTTTTCTCAGCGGGAGCCACACTGGCAGCCATCTTACCTTCAGGGTTAGCTCCAGGTCTGTGCTCCAAACACCTTTCCTCTAGGGGTGGGGCTGCGGCCTGAGCTGGCGGGTGGCCTGGGAGGGTGGGGGACGCCTAGGGAACAGTGGTGACCCAGACCCCTGCCCTGAGATTCTGAGACGCCCAACATAAGCACGGGTGGCGAGAGGGAGGGTACAGCCGAAACAGTGTGTGCGCGGCTGCGGCGAAAGGCACCGAGCGAGGCGAGGCGGGGCGGGGAGGCAGCCTCCGCCCGCTGCAGCTTCACCTGCGACACAAACACGCTGCGCCTACCGCGCAGGTGGCGCCACCTCTCTGGGCCTGTTCCTCATCGATGAAAGAAGGCTTCTAGGGCGAATGGCCGTCGAGTCGGCTGGAGCTGGGACGTGGGGGCCGAGGAGACTGGAGATGCTGAGGAGGAGGGGGAGAGGGAGGAAGGCCGCGCCACGCCACCGCCAGCTTTCGTAACACTGCTGCCCCCTCGCGGTGGCACGGAGTACCGGCACCACGGTCTCCGGGGAGCATGATGCAGGTGGTCCTGCCTTCCTCAGCGTCCTGTGGACTTCTCTCCAGGCCAGGGTGGGAGCGCTCTTAGTGATCTTTGACACTCACCGTCTCTCTCAAGGCTTTGTGAATTCTGGGGTACCAAAAGGCAGTCACAGCCTATGCACAGGATACAGCAATGCGCTGGTTATTCATTTACACACTCATTCTGCAGATGCTGAGGGAGGCTCTGCAGCATGCAGAGGGCACTGTGCCAGGCCCCGAGATCCTGAGGCGCTTGGCACACCACTCCTGTCCTCAGACAGCCTCTGTCCACTGGGGGAGCAGACAGGCAAACCGCGGTTCTGGAGAAAGTGGTAGAATGTGGGGGATGCTGGAAGGTGTGACATATCGCATGAGTAACACTTGGAAGCACGTGGCCAGCAACTGCAGGGCTCTGTCTGGCAGTGGGTTTGTGTTGGGCTCACAGGCCTCCAGCCTGATGTGCCAGGAAGCCTTTGCCTCTAGGTCAGGGGCTTTTCTGCCTGCAGCCCCTTTCAGAAGAGCTGGGTCACCTCCCAACAGGATGGCTGGGTTTCTATCTGTGCATACTCCCCTGCTCCTCCCACCCCCACTCCCCTTTTCCCCGCTGGGAAAGAGCTTCCTTGACCCTGCAGCCTCCTCTGTCTGCATCTCTCCTCCTTGGACCTGGTCTGGGGGTCAAAGAGGGTGGAGAGCATTAGTTCTCCCTCCCAGGCGGAGCCCCAGGGCCTCTGGGCTCCTGCAACGCAGTGGGGCAGGTAATGGGAAGTGGAGGCTTCTGAGGCTCCACTGGAACACAGCAGCCTGTGTAAGGCAGGATGCAGAGACTGAACACAGAGTGTGTGTGTGTGTGTGTGTGTGTGTGTGTGTGTGTGAGAGAGAGAGAGAGAGAGAGAGAGAGAGAGAGAGAGAGAGAGAGAGGCCCAGGGTGACTGTGAGGAGCTGGTGCTTCACTGCTGCCGGGAGAGTAGATGAGGCTGACTCAGTGGGAACATCCGGCAGGAAAGGAGGAGAGAGCATGGTGGCATTTGCAAGCAGGATGGGAACTCGGGCTGCAGGGATGGGGTTTGGAGCCAGGGGGGAAGGCCTGCACAGGAAAGGGGCTGAGTGCGGTGTGCAGGGGAGGGTGGGCAGAGAAGGGCAGATCCAGGGGGACAGAGGTTGGGGCTCAGGCTGCTTACGCTGGTCTGAGAGGAGAGAGAAGTCCGTAGGGCTTTCTGCTGTGGACACGGAGGGGACAAGTTGTGGAGAGGGTTAGGGAAATGAGGCCTGGCCCATCAGGGATGTGGGGCCTGCTGGGGTCCCTGACAGTCTCTTCAGGGAGAAGTCAGGGCTTTGTGACTACTGAGCTAGGCCCTAGGTACTCCTAATACGGAGGCAGCACCCCTCTCCCCAGCACCCCAAGCCTCAGGGTGGTTCCAACTGGCAGCCTGGCCCCTGGGCAAGGAGACTGTCCCGGGCTGTGTGAGGAGGCTTGGAGGAGGCTCTCCTGCAAAGGGCTATGCTCTTCCTCCGGGTCAGCTCTGGAGAGCAAGGCCAGGAAGGACCCAGTGTGAGGAGTCAGAGGAGGAAGGCTGGAGGCCGCTCTGAGCCGAGATGCTGAGGGCTTGGAGGAAGGCCCTGCTTGTCATACCAAGGGGCTAGAAACCCAGACAGCTGAGCCTCGGGGAGCGGCCGTGCTGGAAAATGCAGAGGAGACAATGTGTGACCTAAAGGGACAGATGACTAATGGTGGTGTTTTAGGTATGTGGAATGTGTGGAGGCCTGGGGAGGTGAGTTTCTTGATCCCCTCAAATGACAAGCCAATGCCAAATAGAGCCCAGGGAAGCATGCTTGAGGGGACCTCAGACCATGGAGCCCAACGGGCTGGGCTGTGTCCTGAGGCCTTTTTCTACTAATGTCAGGGACAGAGGCCTTCATTGCCGCCAGACTTGTCCCTAAGCAGGTCCAGGCGGGGTCCTGCTGGGCACAGGACTGCAGGTGAAGGCAGGGCCTGGGTGGCCAGGCCTCCTGTATGGCTCCTGTATGGGCTTGAAGTCCCCTCTGGGTGTTCTGGGGACACTGGGGTGGGTCTGAGAGAGGTGCTGGGCAGGACCAGCTGGCTGCTAGTGCCCTGGTCCTCACCCTCTGGGAGTGGAAGGGTGGGGGTGGCGGCTGCTGTGTTCCTGGCTGGGAGCCCAGAGGAGTCTTTTGTAATCACAACATGATCTCGTGTGCTGAGCAGTGAAGCCGGCAGGGAGAGGCCGGCAGAGGCCTGGCTCCTGCTCTGGCTCCGGTGCTCCGGCTTCCCTCCACTCTGGCTCCCCCAGGCTGCTCTTCAATTCTCTTGGTGCCCACCGTTGCCATGCACTCGGCTATGAGTGGCACCTCACTTTTGACGAGGACTATTTGGTCTTGGAGTAGCTGATATACCAATAGTTACACTCAAGAGGCAGCCGGGGACAACAGCCTGGGAGAAACTGGGCTGTGATAAGGCAAGAGGATGGCTGGACAGGGGCACTGGTTATAACAGAGACATGGTGACCAGACATGAAGGGATCTGGGATCTTGCTGCAGAGTAGCTGCTTGCCCGTGTGGTTCCTTTCCTGCTCATGGGAGCAGCTCTTTCCTATAGGCTGGGCACAGGCCTGGAGAGTGGGGTTGGGGCCTGAGAGCCCAGATGAAGCCTCTCTCTCTCTTTTAAAGGTGGTTCTGGACTGAGGAGCCAAACAGGTCCCCTTTGACCTTCTGAATCCCGAGTCATGGCAGTTGCCGTGAGCCATTTAGAACTCCCATTCTGAGCTCTGCTTGTGGGCCGAGCACCCCCATCAGCAATAGCTGTGAAGGAGGGGAGAGCATATTTGGGCGTGATGTGCTGTGGACAGACCTGGCTAGAGGGCTGTAGCAGAAGGAGGCATGCAAGCTGGAGCCTTGGGGGGCTCCCAGTCTGGGTGCACAGGATGGGGTAGAGGGGGTGGGGCCACATTGAGGCCCCTCAGTGGGAGGGGCAGAGGGGACAAGAGAAGGAGGGGACCTTATGCAGCCATACCCTGTGGGCATCGCTGATGAATGCTGGACTGCATACCCTGTTTTCACAAGGGGAGAACTCAAGACAACTGACCCGCTGAGTGCCAGGTTGGATGTGAAGAAGACAGGCTCTTTTAAGAACAGAACACTACCCCCAGGAGGCTGTTTATTAGGAAGAGAAGACTGTGGTTCAGGACCTGTGCCAGGTCAGCGGGGCAGCCCCACTCAGCTCTTCATCTTGTGTTCTCTTTTCTTCTGCTTCTTTAGTGATGTGGTGGACCAGGAGGGTGCCATGGGCCGGGTGGGTGCCCACAGGGTCCTGGGTGGTGACTTTTCCAAGGACAGTGGCCTGGGCCATGGCCATGGTGGTGCCCACCAGGAACTGGGGGGTGGATATTCCAGGGACCATGGCCTGGGCCATGGCCATGGTGGTGCCCACCAGGAACTGGGGGGTGGATATTCCAGGGACCGTGGCCTGGACCATGGCCATGGTGGTGCCCACCAGGTCCTGAGGGGTGGCCGTTATGGCAGTGCCGCTGTGAAAAGCCATATGAGACTGAGGTCAGTGTTATTCTCACCTCCTTACCCCACCTCCCAGGGACTTGGGATTTCTGGGCACTAGCAAGGGGTTGTGGTGAAGGGCTAAGTGGCAGGGGAAGCAAATCACTGCTCCTAGACCATGGCCTGTTGCCTTTATGAAGCTACTTGAGCACTGAGCAGACAAAAGGGGAGGGAACAAGATTTACTGGTGTGCATTCCTTGAGCTGAGCTGTGGTTCTCAATCTCTGGACCTGAGTTTATTTTATCTATAACTAAGAAGCAAAGTTACTTTATCTTCCCTATTCCTTTACCCAGGGACACTTGCAGAGAGATTTCAGAAGCTTTGCCATGCTAGAACTGCAGGCTCACTGTACTTAGGAGCAAGAGGGAGACTGGGGAAGTTGCAGAGAGCTCTCTGAGGGCCAGGGCCAAGGGGAGACAGAAGACCAGTCCAGGGAGAGCCAGGAGCTGACAGGAAGAAGAGGGGGGGCAGTAGAGTGGGGAACTGAGGGTAGGAAGTGGAAGGTGACAGGATGTGTGTGTTCTCTACATAGGTAGTAGGTCCATGTGTATGAACAGGCTGTGTGCTGTTACATACAAATAGCAATGTCTGGGTACATGGACAATGATGGATAAATATACGTGCCTGCTTTGTATATGGAGACATGCATAGAGTACGTGGTTGTGTGTACATGAGAATAGTTGTATGTGTGTATGTATGTGCCTGCCCACGCCAGTGCCATCCCCCAGGGAGTATCAGACCCTACAAATCTGGAAGAATAGAAAGTCAGAGTTCTATTCCTCAGACAAAAGAGACCTGGAAAAAAGTATGGTTGAACCTTTTGCTTTGGCTGAAACCACACCTAAGCCCCCAAGGCCAGGGGAATTGCTTTGTTTCTTGCCCCAGGCCCAGGGAAGGGGAGAGAGACACCACCTGGCTTTGTGCTAGGACACCAGAGGCCTGGAGCCCCCAGGAGCAGTGGCAGGGCTATGTCCCCACACCCTTTCCAGGGGTGGGATAACTCCTCCCTGTGCTTCTGATTAGGGCTTGGTGCAGTGGAGAAGGTGTGGGTTCCAGGGCTGGGGTCTGTCCTGTGACCCTGTTAGATCAGCCCCTGCCCCACCCAGGTTCAGTGATGCCTGGACACCAGGCACTCCCCACCCCACCAGCCTTTCCTTCTGTGGGTCTTTTTATGGTGGGCCCACAGATCCAGGCCAGGGCACTGGTCGGCTGCTGGTGGCTGCTGGGGAGGAAGAGGGTGGAGGGCAGGCAGCCAGTCCTAGCGCCACTGCAGTGTGTCTGGGCTTGGGGGCCAGCCAGCCAGCCAGCCAGCAAGGGTGTGGGGGTAGCCAGGAAAGCAGGGAAGCTAGAACAGCCATGGAAGCAGCAGGAGAGGGATGGGCTGAGGGGCAGGGAGGGGAAGTAAGGAAAGGAGAGAGACAGATGGGAAAACAGAGGAGAGCATGCCCAGGAGAAGGCTGCAGCCGGCAGGGGGCGGGGATGCTGCAGTGCCTGCTGCTTCACTGTGCTGCTGCCTAAGCCTGAGCCTGCTCCTGGCTCCTCACTGGTGGCAGTGGGGTCTAGGAAGGAGGCTAGAGGTGTGGAGGGCGTGGTGGCAAGGAGGGAAAAGGGGAGAGGGCTAGGGAATCCTACCTTATGACCTGTGGGAGAGGAAGAAAAGAAAAAGCAGGGGCGTCAGTCACTTGTTTCTGCAGTGAAAAACCTGTCCTGGTGCTGCCACTGATGGTGACCACACACTCCCCCCGCCCCCAACAACGCTCTTCACACTTGGTCACCTGCCTGACCACCATTCCTCCATTCATCCACTCCACCACAGACTTGAATTGAAAGTCAATACAAAGCTCAGCTGTGCGTCCCTGTGCACTCAGGAGCCAGCTGAGTCCCCAGGCGGTGGGTGGCAGGTGGCCAGTGAGGACGTGTGAGTTGGTGTCTGCAGTCTGTCAGCTCTCTGCATCCTAGCCTTGGCCACCTTCGTGGCGCTGGGCTAGCACCCCACCATGGCCAACCGGGCTCTCGCTCTGCTACCTCTGCAAGGGCCCTGCCCAGCCTCGCAGCAGTCCCTCAAGTCCCACTTCTCTCAGTCAGTCTCCTCGGCCTGCCTTAGAGCTCTCTGCAGGCTCCTGCTCATAAGCGTCTGGTTCCAGCCCTGGGCCTGGCTCATGCCTCCTGCCACTTGCAAATGCTGTAGCCAGCTCTGCCTTGCCTTCCTGCAGGGAATGCCCTTGCTCTGCTCATGCAGCCTCCCAGCTGAGGGTGCGGTGGGCTCATTCTGCAGTACCACCTGAATGGTGCGAGGTGCTCTGAGATGCTCCTTTGTGGGAATCACCTGCTCTTTCTCTTGTGCCTTCTGAGGAGAGGCAATGGCGTAGCTGCTGAGAGCTGGCCTAGGGATCCCGTCCTGGCCTTACTTCCATGTCCTCACCCCAAGCGAGACCTGCCTTCCCTGGGCGGCACGTGTACAATAAGGGAAGCAGCACCTGCCTGCCTCTGTCCTGAGGTTGAAGATCTAGTGAGGTGAAGGATGTGTGAACATATTTCTCAAACTGTGAAGTGTTCCATAGAATATAAGGGCTTACTTGCATTTTGGAGCCCTACCACTACCAACCATACACACACACACACACACACACACACACACACACACACACTCTTTTGGTGTGCAATACATAAGGCTGCCTGACTCTGCCTTCACCTCCCTCCTTCCTTCTCCCCGCCAGAGCCTCCAGCCAGGCTGCTTACCTGGATCCATCTTTACGAGGCAAGAGCAGAGAGTGACAGGAGAAACACCTGTGGTTCGAAGATCAAGTTTTAGTGTACAGTGATCTCAGTCTCAGTCTCTTCCCATCCTCCCTCCCAGGGGCGCACACACCCTTAGAAGGTGAAACTGTTCCTCCAGGCCCTGGTGTAGCACCGAGTGTGGAGCTGGCACTCTGGGTGGCAATCAGGTGTCGATTGGTGCAGGGGTCACTCACATGGGAGAGAACAGACGGAGATGTACTGAGCCCATACTCCTAAACCTGACCCCACTCCGAGATCCACCTCAGATTCACAATCGTGTGTTAATTCAATTCCACTTGGGCCAAGTTGAGTCATGCTAAGTATTAGAGGGCCTGGCCTGTGCCCCGTCACAGTACCCCTGTCCCTATAGGTTTCTTGTAACACCTGACCTAGGTGTGAGCAAGTGAGGTTTGTACCCAGAGCCAGGAGGAGCAGGGTGGGTTGTTGGGTAGGGGTCTGGGGGAGCCCTAGGCCACCCTGTGATCTTTGCCCCTGCAGCACAAGTCAAAGGAAAGCCTTCCTAGATGCTTGCTACTGTCCACCCACCAGGACTGGAAGCAGGGGGGAAGCTTGAGGTCTGAACCAATTTGTCGTTCACCAGGAAGCCCTGCTGTCAGCGATGGAGCTGTTGAGGTCTGGCCTTGTCCTGCTTGGGGCTGGCATGCAAGTCATAGTGGACAACCCCAGAATGGACTCAGTGCACATACAGTACACTTAAGGACCAAATACCTGGCATCAGGGCTCTGACATTTGTTTATGAGCATATGAGTTCATGAGCATGAGTGTCTCTCTCTCTCTCTCTCTCTCTCTCTCTCTCTCTCTCTCTCTCTCTCACACACACACACACACACACACACACACACACACACACACCCCACATGCACACAACCACTTCACTGCCTTCTTGTAAAACACATTCTCTTGCACCTCTGATGTCATTTGTTTTTGTTTTTGTTTTTTCATGCTGGGGATCAAACCCAGGCCCTTGTCCATGCAAAGCAGGTTCCCTACTAGTGAACTACACTCCCAACTACATTGAGCCTCTTGTTTTAATTGGCTTCTATTCATGCTACAAGCACTCACTTGAAGTGAGACTCAGAACTGTGCCTAGGGTCCTTCTTGCTCCCAAATACCAAGAAGGGAGCTGTCCTCTTAGTGGTGGTGCTGGAAGAGAGCAAGGTTGGGGGGCAGACTTGGAGAAGTAAGGAAAACCTTAGGCCCAGTCAGGGTCTGATTTGAAGAAAGAGCAAAGGCCATCTTTGGAACATCTTTTCCTAATTCAGGTCCAGCTATTTGCGGGACAGAGATCTGGCGGGGTACCTAGTACAATCCCTTCAGTCCTCAGCTAAGCCCTTTCCCTGACATGGCAGAAGCTGTAAGTCACTTATAACTCAGGTAGAGAGTAAAGCTTCAGGGGCCGAGCTCATGAGCAGGACAGGACAGATGGGTGAACCTACACGTAGATACCAAGCCACAGGGCACACAGACACATCTTGCTCGAGACACAGACCAACACACAGATGCACGACAGCCTCACCAAGACACGGAGGCGCAGGTATTGGTTCCATGTGTATAGCACATGCCCAGGAGACCATGACCATACAAGCAGACAATGTGCTCTCACAGAGACCCTCCTTCTGGTCACGCTCAGCAAGCAGAGCCAGGTCCTTACCTGAGAGTGCAGTGCAGGAGCAGGAAGTCTGAGGCTCTGTCTGCCCTCACGTGTATTTGTACAGCACAGGGAGTGGCTGGATTGAGTCAGGTGCTCTAGGAGCATCATGGGCCGGGGCACCAGGGAATGAGGAGGGATGGGCTCATCTGGACAAAGGGCAGCTAGAAGCAGGATGTGTGTGGCCCAGGGAGGGAGGGAGGAGGGTGGATAGTCGGGGTCAAGTCACTGCCACATTGGTCTGTTAGTGAGATGCCATGGAACTACAGCGGGGGCCCCCAACCCTGGGGAAGCTATTTAGCAGCCAGGGACCATTTCTAAACATTTCTGCATCCCTACAAAATGCCAAGCTGTGCAGGAGTGCTTGACATACAGTACTTAACCCAATGAGTCCTACAAGGTAGACAGGGTGATCTCACATTCCAGCAGGTGGAGGAGGAAACAGTGACCCTGGTGGAGGACCTGGTAGAATCCTTGCCATGGGTGCCAAGACCCAGGCCTGAGTTTCCAAATGTGATGCTCCGCCTAGAGAGTTCACCTGAGAATGGAAGTCACACACAGAAAAGGGGCCTTTCAGGATGGGACCTACACAAGGGGGAAGCGACATAGGAGTTTGGAACCCAGACTCCCAGCTTGTTTTTTACTCTGCAAGTCCCCTGTGGACTGGTGTTCACCAGTCCCCATGGGATCTGCGGTGTGCTGCTACCCCTGGTGTAATATGCCCTGTCACACAGACCATGAGCTCCTGCTACAAGCTCTCCTGCCTGCCTGGATCCTGTCTTCTGATGTCTCTTGCTCCCTCCCAGTGGCCTGTAAGCTTCTCAAAGGCAGGGACTGTGGTGGTTTCTTAGTCACCTCTGTATTCCCAGGGGCCATAAATCCCAGGAGCAGTTCTCCTGACACTAGCAGGTTCTCAATAAATACTTGGTGAATGAATGGAGGGCCAGAGTTAGTTATTATTGTTTAACAACTGGCTTCCTTTTCTGTGCCTTATAATTGTTAGTTTTTCTCTTGTTTATATATTTTTAAAAACTTCTTTTTTTTTTTCTGCAAGACGAAGAAAGAAGTGTTCTACCCTGATCTTACAATGGTATGCAAAGCAGAGGACATCCATGATTCCACCCCTAGTGAGGCAAAAGAACTCATCTGGTCCCCTGTTTCAAGGAAGGACAGGAGCCCAGTGAAATCAGAAGCTGAAAAGTTACAGCAGCTATACTAGAAGTGCACTAGGTTCATTTTTTTAAAAAAATTATGGGGCTGGGGCATTGGTATCGCCTTTACCCAACATGTAGTTCAATCCTGAGTACTGCACAGGGCCCTAGGATCAATTCTTAGCACCACAAAAACAAAGCAAAACAAAACAAAAAACTAACATGTGCCCTAAGAGAAATGAAAACATAGGTCCTCAGAAAGAGTTATACTGAATGTTTACAGTAGCTTTTGGACCATTTAAAGACTGAGACTTCTTAAACAAATTGTGTTGCATGTGTTCAATAGGAAGGGACAAGTGATTAGTATGAGCTAAAATGTGATGGCATCACAAAATAATCATGTTGAATAGAAGAGTCAGACATAAAAGTTTTTTTTTTTTTTTTTTTGCGGTACTAGGGATTGAACTCAGGGGCATTCTACCCCCAAGCTACACCCCCAGCCCTATTTTTTATTCTTTATTTTGAAACCGAGTCTTACTAAGTTTCAGAGTGCCTCACTAAGTAGCTGAGGCTGGCCTCGAACCCGGATCCTCTGGTCTCAGCCTCCCGAATGCTGGGATTATAAGTGTGCGCCACCACGCCCGGCTTAGACATAAAAGTTTTATACAGGCTTCTTTTGTTTATAAAATTCTAGAAAATTAAACTTATTAATAGTAACAACAGACCAGTGGCTGCTTAGGGAGGGGATGGAGGCTTAGGGAGCAGAAGGAGACACTAGGAAAGGACCTAAGAATTGTTGGGGTTGATGGGAATAGCCAGTATTTTTAATGTTGATAGTTTCAGGAAGCATACATATGGCAGAACGTCATATCAGACCATTTAAGTATGTGTAGTTTATGGCATGACACTTTCACCTCAATTAGAGCTGTAAAACTAAAAGTATCATAACCACCAAGAGAAAACAACTTCAGGCTAGGTGTGGTGGCACATGCCTGTCATCCCAGTACTTGGGAGGCTGAGACAGTAGGATTGCAGGTTTGAGGATAGCCTCAGCAATAAGCAGGACTCCCAGCAACCTAAGAAGACCTTGTTTCAAAATAAAATAAAATAAAATAAAATAAAAAGGGCTGAGAGTATAGTTCAGAGGTAGTATGTCCCTGGGTTCAATTCCCAGTACCACAAAAATAAATAAATATATTAATTAACTCATAAGTATTTGAATAACTAAAAAGAAAAAAAGACACAAAAGCAAGCAAGCAACTTGCAAAGTGGCAAGGAACAAAGAGGGATGACTCTTCTTTATCTCCCTGGTGATGAGGAGAGTGTCAGCATGTCAGGTTCTTCTACAGTGTCAACCATCTCAGGTCAGCTCTTGTAGATGTTATGACCTTCTCCTCTTTGGTGATTTAAAACATACACACACACACATACACGCACACACACACACCGGGGCTCAGGACATAAGAAACTTGCCTGAGGTCACAGCACCTGGATGTAGTTAGTCCTAATCAGGGACTTTGTGAGTCTAGAGCCTGGACACTTCTTCACATTAGATTATCTGCTCTTTTTTAGAAATGCTCTTTGGAGCCAGGTGTAGTGGTACACGTCTGTAAGCCCAGTTCTTGGGAGGCTGAGAAAGGAGGATCGCAGGTTCAAAGCCAACATTAGCAACTTAGTGAGGCTCTAAACAACTTAGCTAGACCCTGTTTCCAATAAAAAATAAAATAGGCCAGGGGGTATAGTTCGGAGGTAGAATGCCCCTGTGTATTCTACCACTCCCAGTACCACATAAAAAAAAATGCTCTTTGGAAAAACTCCAGCCTGTTTTGGTAACCTTTGGTTTATGATTTTGGTTTATTACTAGGCTCTATTACTCTGCTCTGCACACAAGGCATTAATTGTTCTTCCTAGGGGATCCAGGGCAGGTGGGCTGCAGGAGAGAGGCAGAGCCTCAGGGGAAGTTTACAAAGGTGTGGTGCTGCCAGGCTCCCGCGCTCAGGCCAGGCCGGGTGGATGGCACTTCCTGCGTCCCCAACACTGTGCCCACACCAGCTCTCCAAGACCTCCTCTTACTTCCAGGAGTCTTCTTCCCCTTCAGGGACCCTGATGCCACAATTTCCCCATCGTCAGATGGGCAGGCAGCTGCAGAGAGAAGCCGGAGTCCTCATGGGGCACAAAGAGGGAGGTGGGAGTGATGCTCTGGGTTGCAGCTTCAGAATCACATTTCTCACCACCTGTAGAGTTGTAGTCTGAGGCCCTGGTCCAGGTCACAGCAGGCAGGCGAGCAGGGGAGGTACTGAAGTGCTGGGAGGAAGAGGC
>PVLC010036329.1:0-15850 GCA_004027655.1 Graphiurus murinus
AATTGGGGAAGGGTTAAATGAGAAATGTGTACATGTATGCCTTTACCTTTACCAGCTTGTACCTAACAAAGATGTATGATTACAATGCACCAATTAAAAATAAATAATTTTTTTTTAAAAAGGGAGATAACAGTCCATTGAGCAACACAGCAGGAAGGAGCTGGGCTGGGGAAGCGTGAGGGACAGTGCGCTGCCCAGGCAGCCTCCCTGTGCAGGTGGCGGGAGGGAAGGAACACGTGAAGGACTCTGGAAAGCATGGTTTGCATCTGGTGGAGGGCTGCTGCCAAGCAGAGAGGCCAGCAGGCCTGCAGAGGTGCCACAATCAGAGCAGGCGGAGGCTTCCCTGTGGTGTCCTGACCCATGCCATATGATGTCAGAGCTGCTAAAGGGCTTGCCCCGCCCTGCCCCTCTGCCATCACCAGTGCCCAAGAGTGCGCCATGAGGGGGGTGATGGAAACCGCTTGGCCTAGGTTGGGACGACCCCTCCTCCCTGCACAGGTGCAGTGCTCCCCCTCCACTGGGTGACCTTGGGAACACCCCTTCCTCTGTGAGTTGTTTCCTCACAGCCTTGTTATCCCTAAAATGGAGATGAGGTCTCTCATGGATCTGTTGTGGATAAAAGAACCTAGCACTGGCACGGGCCGCACACACCTCTCCTCCCCGCCACGTTCGAAGGCACTAACTCTGCCCAGACACAGCATCTCTCGGAGAGCTCCTCGACTATGTGGAATTAGGAGTGCCCAGCCTCTCCAGGGGAGGTCCCCAGCTTCTCCCTTCAAATTCAGCACCCAACCCCTCTAGTTCACCCTCCCAAATGCAGCCTGGCTTCCCTGTGGAGCTGTCCCTGACACAGAAAAGGAAAGAATTAGCATAATCACCAATTACAGACTCTCCACTCACTTCCCTGTGAAAATAATTTGCGGGTGCCCAGAGGCCACGATCCTCTCAACAGCCACCAGGCCAGGGAATTGTGGAATCATCAGGCTAATTAGGTGGCAGTGAGGCTCTGGGGGACACAGGCTCTGTGTTCCGGCTGCTCTGAGCACATCACACTAAACAGAAAGATGGTATCTGGAAAATGTAGAGAAGGCAAAGAGGGTTGTAACTGACAAAAATGATTATAGGGCTGGAGATCGAACTGGATGGATGTGGGATAGAGGTTAAGGCATCTGGAAGTATTTCGGAGAAAGGAATGGGGGCAGGCAACTCAATCATCTCCTCCTGTGTTGTAAAAAGTGGTCATCCAGCCAGGCGAGGTGGTGCATGCCTGTAATCCTAGTACTTAGAAAGCTGAAACAGGAAGATCACAGGTTCAAGACCAGCCTCAGCAATGTAGTGAGACTCACAGCAACCTAGTGAGATCCTGTTTCCAAACCAAAAAAAAATTAGAAAGGGCTGGGAGTATAGCTCAGAGGTAGAATGCCCCTGGGTTCAATCCTCAGCACACACACACACACACACACACACACACACACACACACACGTCTTACTTCCATTCCCTCCACAAAGCCTGCACTCTTTCCTTGCTCTCTTTATGCCTACCCCACTCATCCTTGTGTTCTGTTTGCTTTTCGTTTGATTTGATCTTTACTGAGCATCCACTCTGGGCCAGACACTTTGCCAGGTTCTGGAGATAACAGTGTTGTGATAAGATAAGGTTTCTGCTTTGCAGTGGGAGAAATGGGCCTATAACCCCAAACCACCCATACCCTAGGACCACAGGGCTCCAAGTCTCTTGGACCCTTATTGGGGGAAGGAAGGGCTGAAGTGGTGCTGGTAGCTCAGGAGCAGTGGGCCACTAAGCTCCATGGACTTCAGGGGGGCTTTCCCTGGGACATAGTGCCCAGGTGGAGTACTGCAGGATGAGTCAGTGAGCCAGGGAAGGACTAGAGGAAGCGCATTCCAGTCAGGCCCATACGAAGTACAGGCCCATGATGTGAAGTGCAGAGTGCATTAGGTCATGACAAACGGCAGGGCTTTACTGGAGCAAAATGTAGCAACCAGTGGGATGCAGTGTTGGATCTGGGCCCAGATCCCAAGGCCCTGGACACCGTGGTAGGAAACGTGAGCTTTATCTGGAAGCCAGCACTTCCCAGTGCTCAGAATAATACAGGTGACATGTGGTGCTGAGCAAGATTTAAAAAGAAAAGTTGAGCATCACCGAACTAAACAAGTAGTTCTCAACTGAGAAGCAATTTTGCCCCCTTCCCCCAGGAACATTTGATGATGTCTGGAGATATTTTTTGGTTGCTCTAATTAGGGGTACCTCTGGCATCTAGTAGGTAGAGGACAGGGATGCTGGTCATCACCCTCCAGTGCCTAGGACAGAACTGGACAAAAATATTCCCCCCCCCTCTGTATGGCACCCACAACGGCGCCACCAGATAAATCATCTCTTTGCTCTGCCAATCTATTCACTAGCTGCTTTTCCCACTAGACCGTGTGGACCTGAATGGCTGGGTCCAGGTAGCCAGTATTTAGAGGGGAAGGAGAAGAAACATGAGAGAGGACATTGTGGGTGAGATAAGTGGAGGGTTGCATGGGGTGGAATCTAGCTCATTAGGAAACCCCTGTCATCAGGGACAGTGGGAGATTCCATTCTCGTAGCTCCTAGCAGCTCAGCTGGGGATGTTAGACCAGCCCTGGGGAGCCGGCCAGATAAGTCAGAGTCAGGGACCTACTTCATGCTGGGCACTGTGTGGGCACGGGGAAGACTGACCCCTATGGCCAGGCTCTTCTTCCCTGGTGTATTTTCCTGCATAGCACCTTTGAACATACCCAGTTTTAGTTTATTTGCCCGTCTCTTTGCTCCTGTCACCACCTCAGAACATCAGCCCCAATCCCTTGAGGACAAGGCATTGTCGTGTTCCCAGTGCC
Source organism: Graphiurus murinus (assembly GCA_004027655.1). NCBI lineage: Eukaryota > Metazoa > Chordata > Mammalia > Rodentia > Gliridae > Graphiurus > Graphiurus murinus. The sequence continues at coordinate 2,878 of PVLC010036329.1, forward strand.
CTAAACAGTGCCTGGCGCAGAGTGTATGCTCAGTTAAAATTCGTCGAATGAGTGAATGTCTGAATTTCTGCTGCCAGCCCCGAGTGCCCGGGTGCTGGGGTCCTAGGTGATCACAATGGCCCTTCCTCCTCTGTACCGGCAAGAGTAGGGAAGTCACAGAAAGCCTCCCTCCCTTCTAAAACACGTAGCGATTTTTCATTATCCAGAGCGATCATTGTGAAATTGCTTTAGGGGAAAGATTTGTAGAAACATCATCCTGACACCTTGGTTTCCCCTGAACAATCTGGGGTGATGGACTGTTAGCCAAGTGAGGGGGGCAGAGCAGGTGAAGCAAAGGCCAAGCAAGCTGGCGGCCAAATGAAATTGTAGCCGCTCCATCAGATGATGGCATGAACAAAGGCCTCGCTGCCTCCCGGAATGGCCACCAAGCATCGTGACACAAGGGTCTAATCACATCTGAGTGTGGTGCTGCTGCAGAGTGCAGCCCACGCGACTGGCAGGGCTTCAGTCACTGCCAGCTCACCTGAGGAAGCCCATTCATCACAGCGAGGTCCACCAGGGTGCCCTCCACACACAGGGAGTGAGGGGGAGCAAGTGCTGGCCTGCCAGTCCTCTTGGAAACAAACACAAGAAAGTACACACTTGTGGGTAGAACCAGGCGTCTGGCCTAGCCAGGGCTGCCAGGGAATTCTGTGTTAATGGGTTCTGTTTACTCTAAAGGGAGCAGCCCACGGGGGCTTTTGTTGAGCTCTGGCTGGGGAAGAGCAAGGGTGTTAGATATCTAGGTTCAAATCTCAGCTGAGCTAGTGCAGTGTCGCACACCTGTAATTCCAGTACTTGGAAGGCTGAGATAGGAGGATCACAGTTTCAAGACCAGCCTCAGCAACTTAGTGAGACTCTCAGCAATCTAGAGAGATCCTGTTTCAAAACAAAAAATAAAAAGGGCTGGAGGTGTAGCTTGGAGGTAAAATGCCCCTGGGTTCAATCCCCAGTACCAAAGAGAGAGAGAGAGAGAGAGAGAGAGAGAGAGAGAGAGAGAGAGAGAGAGAGAGAAATCAACTCACCCTCCCAAGTTGAGGATGTAGGGTGGAGAGGCCAGAGGCCACACACTACCCTTTCTGGGCTGTGTGGCCTCTAGAAAAAGTGTGGTGGGTGAAGGGAGGGCTTGTTTTCCGCTTGCTCACCTGAGGAGGATGGGAGACAGGGCAAGCACAGGGCCTGAGAATCCCGTGTGGAGTGCGGGCAGATACAAAGGCTGCAGCTGTGCCTCTCCGGGCGTATGCGTCCAAACAACAGCAAACTGCTGAGTTACCCAAGGACATCAACCACCTCTCATGGCACACCCTTTCCCTGCGGGACAGGACTTTTCAGACCTTGGGTAGGCTCTTGGAATTCCACTGCAGGCCCCTTAATTGACCATGGAGGTCAAAGGACATGAAGGTCATTTGGGCTGTCTGAACAACTACTTTAGGCAGGTAAATTTATAGCCAGCTCATAATCCCATATCATTCTTCTATCTGTAAAACTCTTTTATACAGATTTAATCCTTAAATAACAGCAAATGCCTGTTATTGTTATGCTCATTTTACAGAGACTCAGAAAAGTTGGGTGAGATTCCCAAAGTCCCAAAGCCAGTCTGTATCAGTGACAGGCTTTGAATCCAGGCCTGGGTCTTCAGGTTAGACTATTGCCTGCTGTGTAGACAGAACTGCTCTCTTCTCCCATAGTCCCCCCTCCCTTTTTCTTTTAAGGCCTTTGATTTGGAGCCCACTGTTGTTGCATGTGTTGTTACATCCTTTCCTGACAAATCTAATCTTTCTGAAGAGGACAGCTGGAATGCAGAATTCTCTCCAGGAAAAGCTAATGTTCTAAGAGCTGAGCCTGCAAAATGGCCTCAGCTAGTGCTATCCCACTGGGGCACCTGGAACGGCAGGACACCTTGCTTAGTCTGTATCCGTGGAGGGCCTGCAATCCTCAGTAAGGTAGACATGATTATTCCAACATAAGCTGCCTTGGGAAGGTGATTGGCAAATTTCCAGTGATGGAAACTCATTCTCCTTAAAAATCATACAGTTCATTTCCCGCCCTGTGGAGAGCTTGCATGTAGATTTTGAATGCTGGGAAAAAAGCAGAGAAGAGAAATTTATAAAGATTAAAATACTCTGACTTTGTGTGTGTGTGTGTGTGTGTGTGTGTGTGTGTGTGTGTGTGTGTGTTACTGAAGATTGAATCCAGGGGCATTCTACCTTGAGCTACACCCCCAGCCCTTTTTTATTTTTGTTTTGAAACAGGGTCTTGCTAAGTTGCTGAGAGTGTCCCTATGTTTCTGAGGCTGTCCTTGAACCTGAAATCCTCCTGTCTCAGCCTTCCATGTACTGGGATGACAGGCATGCACCACCATGCCCAGCCAAATAGTATGATTTTTAAATAACATTTCACATATTGCCAATTAATTTCACATCCATCATTACTGTTCATCCTTATCCTTACAATAACCATGAAGTGTTATTATCCCAATTTTAAAGGCAAGGAAAATGTTGGTTTGGGAGTGCATAAATGACGTGTCCAAGGTCAAAGGTTGACACTCAGTAGAGTAGAACAAATACTTGTTATACTATTTACTTATCTTCTATCTACAAGTCCAGACTATCACAAATGGAAATTTTTTGTTTTGTTTTATTTACTTTCCATGGGTGAGAAGTTAATTAACAGTAAATGCCAAGGTAGATTTGAGTTAGGGACTTCTGATGGGAATCCCTCTAAATTGCTGTAACATTATTACTCATCTCCAAGAATCAGAAAATCAGGCTGATGGCATCTAAGTGTCATTCACCACAAGTGCATGATGCAGTATCATAGCAGGTGTAGGAAGATGTGTTAAGAGATGTGTTAAGCCAGTCATTGCTTGTGTTAGGTCCGTGAGCATTATTTAGGACTTCAAGAGATTACAGGCTAAACTGGGCATGATGGCACACTCTTGTAATTCCAGTATTTAGGAGGCTGAGACAGGAGGATCACAGGTTCGCAGCCAGCCTCAGCAACTTAGGGAGACCCTCCAAAACTTAGTGAGACCCTGTTTCAAAAAAATAAGTAAATAGATAAATAAAATAGGGCCGGTGATATAGCTCAGAAGTAGAATGCTCCTGGGTTCAATCCCCAGTAACACACACACACACACACACACACACACACACACACACACACACACACACTACAGGCTGGTGTTGCTTTAGTGAGTATGCCTGGATACCCAGAGGAATTTAAAAATAAGTGTAAATCATAGTTCCCACCTTCAAGGAATGTACAATTCAGTAGGAAGGTAAGATTTGTTGTGAAATCCTTGAATGGTAATATAGAAACAGAAGGAAGACAAACACTTGTATACAGTCTGTGAAGGCTTCATGAAGGAAGTAGGTCTTGGAGGGTAGGACTTGGAAGGGGAGGAGGAAGGAGGGGTTTCCAATCTGGCAGAGGATGAAGTACCAAGTAGTGGGTTGGGTGATAGGGATGTGTGGTTTCCAATACCACTCCACCCACACTTGTAGAATTCTGGTCTGTTTGCATATATTGCCTGGATCTTTGTAGAAGCCAGGTTTTAACATGTCTGAGCCTTTATACCTGCTCTTTCCTCCTTTATTTTCTTGTCCTCAAATATTGTACCCCCATCTACCTATTAAACACCTACACATCTGTGAGTTATGCTGCTTCTACTGCGAAACTGTTTCTGATCCTCCTGCAGTGCTTTGTCTTCCTCTTTATAACACTAACCAACTGTCATAATGACTTATTAGTAAGCCTGTTCCCTCCACTAGACCATGACCATTGAGAACAGGGAATCTTCTGTTAATTTTTACATAGACATTTATTGAATAAATATAAATATAAGATGAAAATACTGAATCAACCTGCAAAAAGATAGTTCTGCTATAGGTTTATCTAGAACCCTGGGCCATTAGTATTATGCCAAAAAAAAATTTTGTTTGGTACTAGCCATTAAATCCCAGGGCATTCTATCTCTGAGCTACACCTCCAGCCCTTTTTTGTTTTTTATTTTGAAACAAGGTCTTGCTAAGTTGCTGACAGCTTCACTGAGTTGCTGAGGCTGGTCTTAAACCTGTGATCCTCCTGTCTCCGCCTCCCAAGTACTGGGATGAAATCGAGCTCATGCTCAATAAATCTGAACATTAATGATTAATGTTAATGATTCTTCAGTGAGTAACTGATGAATCTACTGATTTCTGTGTACCTTATCAGGAAGGAATGTCATCATTCAACTGACTTTTTAAAAATATTTTGGTTTTAGCCTTATTTCCTTAAAGTTGATGAGGCTGAGGCCTGAAGGGTCAGTAGGAGTTAATCTACAGCAGGGTACAAAGCACGAAGAAGAACCTGTACAGGGCTTGGAGGTCGAGAGAGGGTGCAGGCTTGATGTGAGTAGTTTAACAACAGCCAATGGGCCACTGGCAGAGTGTAGAAAGGTGAGAGAAGAGGCTGGAGAAGTGAGCAGGAGCCAGAACTGAAAGAGAATGAAATTGTTTCTGGAGGGAAATGAGACATAATTAGAACCTTTAATTAAAGCAGGATGTGTTGCAAGATTTTTGTTTTGTTTTGCTTTTTTAAAGAAAGAGGACTCTGAAATATGAAGAATGGATGAAGACAGGGTAAGGCTTGAAGCTGGGAGACTGTTTTGAAGGCTGTTGCAGAAGCAGCTTGGGTCTGAGATGGAGAAGGCTGGATGCAGGTGGTGGCTTTGGGGATGGGGAAAAGCACAGTGATGCTGAGAGATGTTAAGAATGGTGGGCATGATGGTGCACACTTGTAATCCCAGTACTTGGGAGGCTGAGACAGGAGGATCACAAGTTTGTGGCCAGCCTCAGCTAATTAGTGAGGCTCTCTGCAACTTAGCGAGACCCCGTTTCAAAATAAAGAATAAAAAATAGGGCTGGGGGTGTATCTTGGAGGTAGAATGCCCCTGGGTTCAATCTCCAGTACTACCCAAAAAAAAAAAAAAAATTGGACAGGCCTTGGTGACAGCCTTGGCTGTCAGGTGGGAAGTGGTGCAGGTGATGGGAGAGGAGGAAAAGGAGGGAAGGATGACAATGTTAAGGATTCTGCCTGGGAAACTAGGTGGCTCCCAGTGGATCCCAGAGAATCTGGAGAAAGAAGTGTAGCTAGGCTGAGAGGGAGGAAATAATGACTTGTTTCCAGGGATTATTTTACACACAGGCTTTGTTCTGAGCCTCTTAATTTTACGATATGCAGATACAGATACAGATACAGATATACAGAGATCTTCTTTCTTTCTTCCTTCCTTCCTTTCTTTCTTTCTTTTTTTTTTTGTGTGTGTGTGTGTGTGTGGTGCTGGGGATTGAACCCAGAGGCATCCTATCTTTGAGCTATACTCTCAACCCTTTTTTATTTTTTGTTTTGAAACAGGGTCTACTAAGTTGCTGAGGGCCTCGTTAAATTCCTGAGGCTGGCTTTGAAACTGCGATCCTCCTGTCTCAGCCTGTTTATACTATACTTTTTTGACTAACATAACTATTTTCCCATGTTATTAGAACACATAAAGAGCCTATGATTGTACCCAGGAGGCTCAGGAGACTCTTGGCCCCAGCCAGGGAGGTTGTGGTCAGAGGCAGACAGCCTGCCAAAGGGGCAAGGGACCCAGGGGGACATGCTGACCATGGGGGTAAGGAAGGAGTGGGGCTAGGAGGAAGATCTGTGATGAGGAAGGGGATATGAAAAAACAAAAACAAAACAAAACAAAAAAACTTCCCCAACTGGCTAGAAAGAAGAGATCAGACTGTGTCTTTGAGAGGATTTTATAATCTCAAAAACTGAATATAAAGTTAAAGGAACTATCATTAGTATCTACATTCAGAACTATCAATTTAAAACTGAAAGAAATCTTTCTTAATTGTCTTCATCTATAAACAAAGGAAGAAAACGACTTTTTATTACATTTTCTTTTGTGTCTTTTGAACCATTCAACTATATAGATACAGATATGTATTTTTTTTTTTTTGGTATTGGGGATTGTACCCAAGGTTATTCTACCCCCGAATTACACCCCCAACCCTATTTTATTTTGAAACAGGGTCCTGCTAAGTTGCTGAGGGCTTTGCTAAGTTGCTGAGCCCTCGAACCTGCAATCATCCTGTCTCAGGCTCCTAAGTACTGGGATTATAGATGTGCACCACCACACCCAGCTCCAACAATAATTTTTTAAAAATTCTATAAATCTACATAAACCTATTCTGTCATACATTTATACACTAACAGCAATGATGAAGAAAAAGTCAGGTCACCAGGATTTTTTGGCTGTCCAGAAAGAAGCCATAGAAAGAAAGGCAGTGATTGCATCTCATAGTGACTTAATTCAGGGAAAAGCAAGATGCCCATTCCAAGCATAACACTAAGTGATCACATACTAAGTTACAGAAAAATGATTCAGAGTGGCTTTGGGGGAAAAAGGCATGACATAAAATGTTCAAGATTTATATTACAGTTGGGACTCTTGGTACCTCCCGTTTTTCCTTTTTACCTGTAAAATGGGTACAATAAGGTCTACTGCGATGGGTTGGATATAGTTTAAGTGTGCCTTCTGAAGGGTTCATATGCCAGAAGTTTGGTCCTCAATGTAATGGTATGGGAAGTGATGGCTTTCTTCTAAAGAAATTTGCCTCTTATTGTGAAGGGAAAGCATTTCTTGAAGATTGGCACTTACTTCTTATTAGCCAGAAATGTTTCTCTAAGTGAAAGAATAGCTAGGATTTTTGTTGTTGTTGTTGTTTCCAACCCCACTGTAGAAGTAGGGAAGGAGAGAAGTTCCTGAGAAGCTGTGTCTGCTCCAGTCTTTCATTCTTTATCACATCCAGCTAATGTATGTGGAGTGTCTGGTATGTGACAGCTTCTATGCTAGAGATGTGAACAGAGCAGAAAGCTGAATAAGACACACCTCAGCCCAAGGAAGTGACTATCATTCTAATCCACATGTGAAACCATCAATTTAAAATTGGTGGACAGTTTCCTCGTATTCATTCATAAAATAGCAATGGTGGAAAGAGACCTTTTTACTACATTCTCCTTTATATCTTTGGCATGAATAGTTTTCAGCAATTACTTTTAAAGAAATTCTTTAAAGCTAGCCAGGTATAGTGGCACACTCCTATAATCCCAGTACTTGGGAGTCTGAGACAGGAGGATCACAGGTTCAAGGACAGCCTTAGCAAGCAGCGAGACTTTTATCAATCTAGTGAGACCCTGTTTCAAAAATAAAAATAAAATAGGGCTGGGGGTGTAGCTCAGAGGTAGAATGCCCCTGAGTTCAATATCCCCAGCACCAAAAAAAAAAAAAAAAACAAACAAAAAACAACAACAAAAACAAATTATTTAAAGCTATTTAAACCAATTCTCTCATGCATTTTTTCATTAACAACAATAATAGAGAAACAAGTCAGATTACCAAGATTTTTCTTTTCTGTCCAGAAAGAAATCATAGGAAGACAGGCAGCGACTGCATCTTGCCATGACTTTATTCGTAAGTACAGAGGTGACTGTGTGAGAGGCAGCCATGAGGGGTGGGAAGCGCTGTGCTGGCCAAGCTAGCCTGAGACACAGTTGGAACAAGCTGGTGGATGAGCCAGGTAACAATGAACGTAATGCATTCCCAAGTAATCATAAATTTAAAGGTCGGAGGACAGAATTTAGCAACAAGAAAGCTCCAGAGACAAGAGCCAGGTAGGTGGGTATGGAGAGCCCATTTGTTACTATGGCAAAAGGAAGCCATGTTGACTACAATAGTGTGTGAGTGGAGGGCTCAGTGATCTTGGTGCACACCAGCAAAAAGCTATAAGATCTGCTTGTGGCCAGGCAAAATGGTGCACACCTCTAACCCCAGTCCTTGGGAGGCTGAGACAGGAGGATTGTAGGTTCAAGGACAGCTTCAGCAACATAGTAAGACTAGCAGCAACCTAGCGATACTCTGTCTCAAAACAAAAAAATAAAATAGGGCTATAAGGCTGGGGGTATAGCACAGAGACAGAACATCCCTGGGTTCAATTCCCAGTACCACAAAAGGAAAAAAAAAAAAAAAAAAGGAACTGCTTGTGGGGAGACAAATCACTTTAAGTGAAGAGATTCCAAACCACCCTTGAGAACAAGAAGGACAACCACATATGCCCTGTCTAAGAATCCCATTGGGTGCTTGAGCTTGTTGGGAAAGAAGCTTACCCTTGTTTCCTATCCTTTTGGCCTCTGATGCCAGCCCACTTCTTGTGCCTGGCTCTCCCTGCCTCCCGGTTCAGTTGTTGGATCCACCTTCAGGCCCAGGCCTGGCCAGCCTCTTAGCCAGGCAGGCCAGAGGTAGTAGCCTCAGCTGCCAAAGACCGGTGCCTGATGTCAGCAACCTGCCCGGTCCTGGGCGAGCGGCAGCACGCCCTGCCTCACCTCCACCAGCACTTCCCAGTCCTGGCTCCTGCCTAATCCCCTCTCAGGCAGCCTCAGAGCCACTGGAGTAGACTGTAGTTGACCTTCTTGTGCTTAGAATTAACTCATGGAGCTGTCATAGAACAACCCCGTGAGGTGGACATAGTTATCCCCATGTTGTCCACGAGGAAACGAAGCCCAGGGAGGTTGGGTGAAGTGCCCAACATTACCCGGCTTCTTGGCAGTAGAGGTGGGTTGAAACCTAAAGGCCTGCTTGTCCTACTGTTCTGCACCATTTTTCCATACGCAGTAGACCTCTCCCAGCCCCCTTGTTCTGCTGGGTGGTATGTGTCCAGACCCCCAGCTAGTGGACACTGTGATGAAGCTTCATTTATTCCTCCACTTAACAAACAGGGCCTTCCGCCCTCCCTCCCTCCCTCCCTCCCTTCCTTCCTTCCTAGCTATGTCCCCAGCCCCTATTTAAGAATTGTTTTTTGAAACAGAGTTTCATTAAGTTGTTGAGGCTAGCCCCAAATCTGAAATCTTCCTGTTTCAGCTTCCCAAGTACTGGGATTACAGGCATGCGACATTACACCTGGCTCAAATACAGTGTTTCTTGAGCATATAAACACTAAGTGCCAGGCTCTAGCTGGGCTATGGTGCTATTTCCAGCTGCCTGAACATGCCCACCTACTGACCTCCACAGGCCGTCCCCCAGGGAACTTTGGCAGAGCTGCACGTGGCCAGCTGGCCAGCCTTGGGAGCACAGGTGGGCCCCTCTCCTCTCCTCTCCTCTGGCATCACCAAGCCTCTCTGGACTTGCTTCTTGCACTCCTGTTTGCAGTCTGGGCCTCGCAGGACCACACCCAAGCCTGTTCCAATTAGGAAAACTCAGCTAGTCACTGCCACCATCAAAGCAAGGTGGAGAGAGGATGTGAAAGAACTGGGACAGCCAGCAGATCCATTTGATTTTGATAAAAAAAAAAAAAAAAAAAAAACACAGGTGAAAGAAGAAAATATCTGGGGGGCTGAGGAGCTGCCAATAATTACACTCTCCTTACTAAGTGGAGAGTTCTAGAGAGGTGCCATAAAGGAACAAAAACACCTGAGATTGAGGGATAAAATGTCTAGCCCAAGTCTACACACAATGTTATTGCATTTTTCCATTTGTAAAAGTAATACATAATCATTGTAGAGAACTGAAAAGTACACAAAAGTTGAAAAATAAAAAAAGAGAAAAATAAGAAGAAAATTTAAAAATACCAAAGGCATAAAAGAAAAAATATTCTAGGTATTTTAACCATTCCTTTTTTATATATAAAACCATTCTTTTTTTATGATAACCACTCAACATTTTGTGTTTGCCTCTAAAATTTTTCCTTTATGTTATCCTGTATCCATTTTTTATCATGTAACATTTTGTGGATATCAGTCTGTCCTTGACACAAGTGTTATATGAAAATGTCATTTTATTTATTATTATTATTATTATTATTATTATTATTATTATTATTATTTGCGGTACTGGGTATTGAACTCAGGGGCATTCTACCTCCGAGCTATACCCCCAGCCCTATTTTTTATTCTTTATTTTAAAACAGGGTCTCACTAAGTTGTGGAGTGCCTCACTAGGTAGCTGAGGCTGGCCTTGAACCTGGATCCTCTGGTCTTAGCCTCCCAAATGCTAGGATTACAAGCATGCACCACCATGCCTGGCTGAAAATGTCATTTCAAATGAGTGCCTCGTATATTTATTCCTCAGTATCCATGAAGGATTGATTCCAGGATACTCAGTGATACCAAAATCGTTGGCTATTCAAGTCCCTTATATAAAAGGACACGGTATTTCTATATGACATATACAAATCCTCCGTATACTTTAAATCATCTTTTGATTACTTTAATACCTAACCCAAAATAAATGCCACGTAAAGAATTGTGACAGGGCTGGGGATGTGGCTCAGTGGTAGAGCATTTGCCTAACATGTGTGAGGTCTTGAGTTCAATCCCCAGTACTGGGGGAAAAAAGAGTGTTGTGATAACTGGGTATCGTGGCACACACCTATAATCCCAGAGCTGGGGGTGTAGCTTGTAGAATATCCCTGAGTTTAATCCCTGGTACCACTAACACCAAAAAAAAAAAAAAAAAAAATAGAGTTGTGACACTGTATTGCTTGTGAAAACAATGTTCAATACAGATGCAATTGCTCTCCTAATTTTGATCCACAGTTGGTTGAATCTATGAATGTTGAACCTGTGGATATGGAAGGCTGGCTGTATTCTATTATAAGGGTTTACTATAATTTATTTGACTTATGTTCTTGATATTTGATGCCACTCTCCACTTTGTCCTATGTAAACAATACTAAGATGAACATTTCTGAACATAAATATTTATGCGTGTATCTGATTCTTTTCCTTTGAGTTGAATTCTGAATGATAGTTTGACAAACCACTGCACTCTTGGTCCAGAAAGGGGGCATTGGGGAACACTAGTTATGACCAGATCTTTAGAGTAGAGACTTTGGGGATCCCCAAAGGGGGAAATGTTGGAGCAAGGGGCCTGGACACCCCACAACTTCATTTATCATACAATTTTTCTTTGAATGACCCCTACTTTACTCAGAACTCTTTGATTCAATGCCTGGGTAGTGGTGCATGCCTGTAATCCTAGTACTTGGGAGACTGAGACAGGAGAATCACAGGTTTGAGGCCAGCCTCAGCAACTTAGTAAGAATCTGTTTCAAAAATAAAAAAGGGTTGGGGAGTAGTAGCTCAGAGGTAGATTGCCTCTGGGTTCAATCCCCAGTACCAAAACAAAAACAAAAACAAAAAACCTGTTTGGTTCAGAAATCCTCTGAAACCAGCTTAAGCAAAAAAAAAAAAAAAAGGAATTGCTACAAGAAGCCAGGGTAGGAATATGACAGTCCTCAGGAAGAGACATACCTGGGACCCCCTCTTCTCTCCCTTCTTACTGTGCATTCCTGTGCTGTGGGCTCTCAACTTGAGAGTGTGCTCGAATCACCTGCAGGACTCATTGCAACACCATTTTCTGGGCCTCATCCCAGTTCTTGACTGAGAAGATCTGGAGAGGTGGAGAATCTGCATTTCTAAAGTGTTCCCAGTGGGTGCTGGCACTCCATGTCCAGGGGCCACACTTTGAAAAAAGAATGAGATGATGATGTTAGACTACGACATGGCGGGGCAGGCACCCTCCAAGATTGCTACCACCTCCTGGTTTCTAAGTAAGAACTATCCTCTCATCGTGAGTCTTCGTGGCACACCAAAGCCAGTACATTACCAGTCAGAAAGAGACCTTCCCCTGCACACACGTGTACAATAGGAGGAGAAGGCTGCCAGGGCCATTCCTTAAAGTGACCTCCCTCAGGCAGTTCTCTCACAACCAAACCTTCTCTCTTCTTGGTCTGATACCTGATGCTAAGTCATGGCTAAGGGTGGTCTCTCCTCTCCATAGCACTGCTCAGAAGGACTCTTCCACTCCACAGTGCCCATCAGTTGGGGAGTGTGGGGACATCTGGTTGAGACATCCTCTATGGTATGGCAAGCAGAGAAGAAAGTCCCAGCCTGGGCAGTGGGTTGCTCTGAAGTACACTAGACAGAGACCCCAAGAGGTAGTCAACAGGGAAGAACTTACTGTCCACTGTAAAGCCCTGGAGGAGCCCACACTCCAGTGACAATAAAATGACACCTATGAGAGGTCCTCTAAGACTGTAAAGGAAGAAGAGCCGATGTTTATTGTGTTCTCACTTGTGCCAGAAACCAAGCACCTAATGGCAATCATCTAATTTATCTTGCCTAAAACCCTATGAATGCAGAGATAGGTATTATTATCCCCATAATACAGATGAAGAAACGGAGGCACAGGGAGACTAGGCTATTTGCTCAGGCTCTTAACCATTACTCCATAGCAGCTCTAGAGAGAAACCAGAAAGCGTGGAGGAGAAAACACTAACACATACATTCTCCTACTCAATCCTTCTCCTAACACTCTGAGGTAGGGAGCATCACCCCCACTTTACAGGTGAAGAGACCAAAGGTTACTTAAGAAGTTTCCCAAGCACTTGCAGCTGGGATGTACCTTCAACGCCTCAACTCTCCTGACTCTGCCACTCTGCCTCCCAAGAGTCATTCATTCCAACAGGGGACGTGGGGCAGGCTTTGGCACAGGTGGCACTGGAACTAGACAGTCAAGCAAGGGTGCAAGGACAGAGCTGAGTAGACAGCAGGGCAAGCTAGAAGCCTGCATGAATAAAGCCTTGGGGCTTGAAAATGCATGGCTGTCTGTCAGTAGAGGAAGGGTCACACATAATGGCACATCCCTTAAATAGAGTACTAACTGTATGTAAAATCCCATATCTGACTATGTTGAGATGTGAAACTGATTACCAAATCAACACACATCAAAAATTAATATAAAAATGTATGCTAATGCTCCAACTTAGTATAGACATATCTGCGTGCATGTGCACATATTATTTATTTGTTAGGATGAAAATAGGCCATCTTGTTAAGCATATTTTTC
>PVLC010036330.1:0-15817 GCA_004027655.1 Graphiurus murinus
AAAAATTGACTCATTTCTTGAGGGTCTGAGTGAGTTTCAGAATCTATCTAGAGAGCTCCTGATAGTAGAAAAGCCAGAAGACTGATTATCAGACTGATGTTCTGGAAGAAGGAAAAGGCTGCTGTACTGTCTCATCCTAGATACGGATCAGAGAACTGGACTTGGCTTCTTCTACGTCCTAAACAAAGGTCACTAGAAGCCCTGGTGGGCTTGGAAGGGAGTCAGTAGCTTTTATTAATTTAATGCAAAACAGTGGAGATGGGGAAGATGTTCACTTAGTAATTCTGAATGGGGAAAATGCTGGCCTCGTTGGCTGTGGATCAGATAGCCGCACAGTGGGCAGTAATCTACCTGGGCCTTTGCTCTCAAAGGAGAAGGCAGCAGCGCATGGTCCCACTAAGCAATGCAGCACAGTCTAAACTGGGATGAGATGAAGAACAGAGGAAGAAATTCCACCACATGATGGTCCATGAACTGTCAAGTCACAGGCATCCCTTTTCTGATTCTTCATATTTATGCTTCACAGTAAAGAGTGAGGACAGCTTAAAACTTTGCTAGAAGCTCAAATTATCTACCTGGAAAGGCCAGAGCTAGTGCTTGGGAGAGGCACTAAACACTTGCAAACGTTTTGTATTACCCAAACCGGGATTATACCATTTTTCTACAGGTCAGGAGAGATACTATTTAGATTAAATATGGCAAAGTTTTGATAGCACGTTATAAACTATGAAGTATTGTAAAACTGCAATGAACTAAAGCAATTTTCTTTTAAGGCATTCTCTATGCAAATTGATGAAACGTGGAACCCACACTAAAATACTGATGAGCCTAGGAAAGTCTTTCTGGATACTAAACTGGAAATATGTTGATCACACCAAGGCTTAGAGAGGATTTGGTAAAGAAAAAATTGATGGGCTGTCCTCAGTCCCTTTATAAAGTACCGGATTCATGCAAATAAACATATTTCCAACAGTCTCTAAATGAAGGTGACTACGAGTCCTTGGTAGGATACTTACTAATATGGAAAGCAAAGACGGAGAATATGGAAGTGCATCTTTAGATCCTAGTACAGAAACAGAGCACGGATTTAAAGGGTGGTGAGTTACTGATACGTGGCTCCTTGTTGACCCTCAGAGGGGTTAGCTGTGTTATTTTAGTATTCTTGGATGTTTTAAAAGCCTTTGATATTTGTAAATAGCTAAATTAATAGAAAGTTGACGGTAGTAGTGACCATTAGTCATTTAGGCGTGTCTAGCCTCCCTATTAGCCTTCATGTGCATTTTGATGGGGAACTCCCTTGAAATACCCCTGGCAGAGTGGATGCTGGCATCCACACAGCTGAGCTGGGGTCGCATCAGGGAGCCTAGCATGCCCCAAATGCTCTTGGCTTCCCAGGAAGGTGCAGGCAGTCACTCCCCAGGAGGCCTGGCCTCTGGTTCAATTGTTTATTTGGTTCTAAATATTCTGATTCCCTGAATTGGGTTAGTGGTAAAGGTCAACACACGGTAATATGCACCTTTCACAGAGCCTGAGAGCTGACCCTGCGGTGGTGCAGAGAAGACAAGCTAGGTGCTCTGGGCAGCTGAAGTCCACCAATCCTTAGGGACAGTTGTGCCTCTGCAGGCGAGAGCAGCTGACCACCATGTCCTTGTGAAGCACATGCTTCTGCTCAGCTGTACGCAGACAGAAATAAAGATGTGCTCTTTCTCACTTCCACGTATGGGAGAAAACATAGGACCCTTGACTTTCTGAGGCTGGCTGATCTCACTTAGCATTGTGTTATCTAGTTCCATCCATTTTTCTGCAAGTGACATAATTTTGTCCTTTATGACTGAAGAGCATTCCATTGTGAGCATGTATCTCATTTTCTTTACATTCATTCACCTGCTGATGGACACCTAAGTTGGTTCCATAATTTGGTTCTGTTGAATGGTGCCTCAGTAAACAGGGGTACGCATAGAAAACGTGGGAAGCAAAAGGGACCTCAGAGGGTGAGGAAGGAGGCCGGTAGAATAGTGGGAGGGGTTTGGAGGGAGGGAGGGAGAGAGGGGACGAAGGAATAGTGAGGAGGGTCACAGTTCAAACGATATCGTGTCCATACATGAAGCCATCCCTACTAACCTCACTAACGTGTACTGGGAAGAAGGAAGGGTGAGTGGGGTAGGATGTGAAAAGAAATACACCAAGTCATGTGTGCACCTTTGTATCACTTTGAATCTCACTATAATGTATAATTACAATGCACCGTCAAAAGTATATATTAAAAAAAGATGAAAAAAATGGCTTTTCTCTCTCCATGTAGTCTAAACCTAGCCTTTCACTGTTTTTGTTTGTTTTGTTAAACATTTTATCCCTGTCTCTGTCCATCTCTCCTTCCTTCCTGTTCTTTTTCTCTATCTCTGTCTTTCACTGCATGTCATTGCTTTTCTGTCTCTGTCCCTCTTTCTCTATATCACTCCCCTCCCTCTGTCTCTGTCTCTGTTTCTGTCTTTTTGTCTCTCCATCATTTCTCTCTCTCTCTCTCTCTCTCTCTCTCTCCCTCTCTCCCTCTCTCCCTCCCTCCCTCTTTCTTTCCTTCCTTCCTTCCTTCCTTCCTTCCTTCTTTCTTTCTTTCTTTCTTTCTTTCTTTCTTTCTTTCTTTCTTTCTTTCTTTCTTTCTCTCTCTCTCTCTCTCTCCTCTCATGCAGCTTTTTAGATCTTTGGGAAGAATTTCAGCGTGGTTGTATCCATCTGAGTACCTCCATCTTCAGGTCCATTATTTGGTCACATTATAATTTTATTTTACCTCTGAAAGTATTTTAGCATTCATACAAGTCTAAAATCATGCAAATTTCAATTATCCCAAGACTACAAAGAAAAACAAAATCAACCAGAGACAATTAAAAAAGCCCCTTTAAAGATGTTTAAGTCTAAAGAAATGCGTTACAGAATACATGCCAGGATGAATCTTATTTCAATTATTAATCCGGAAGAGGGGGTGCGCCATGTCACTTCCAAGTTTGCACACAATGCTAAAAATGCTGTGGAATAGAAAGACGTCAAGCTGACAGGAGTAGTCGGCAGCAGGAAGATCGCTCAAGGCGGAGGGATGAGTGGGTGGGAAGTGGCGGATATGCTTGGGTGTGGGCAAGTGTGACGAGATGCATTGTGGGAAAATCAGCTACAGGATGGTTCTCTCTTGGCCATCCAAGGAGTGGCACCAGAAAGACAGTTCCAAGTTATCAGGAGCTATGATCTGAATATTTAGATGTTAGGACTCTACTGAAAATGTTTCATAATTTACAAAAAGACTGTGTGTGTGTGTGTGTGCTCATGTGTGTGTGTTGTATACACATACGTTATATAATATCACGAGACATTACATCTTCATTAGGCAAGATTCATGTTAATAAGCTGGTTATAGTTACACAACTACCTAATAACAAAACAATTGGACATTGTCTTGACACCAAACACATTAGAATCTGGAAGGGAAATTATCTATATAACCCAGGTAGCCTAGTCTTCCCTCCACTGTTTCAAACAAAATGCTGGTTTCTACACAGCCTCGGAGGTAATCTTTCAGAAAGTGCAGCTAGGATACGAGGATATTATTTAAAACAGGACTTTGAAACTCAACATTGCATTTACCTTACAAATGTTGTTGGAAATGTGAAACGTTCTATTACATGATGTCCTCTTTAGGATTTTTGTACCATATATAGAGTTGCTTCTCTTGGATGAAAAAGAGAGAACATTTTGCTTTATTTATTTTTATGGATCTGTGAATTTTATAACTGTTCTTTTTTCCCCTCTCTGTGTTAATTTCTAGGAAGTTAAGAGTCAACCCATGCAGGGCAAGTTTAGGGGACTGTACAGAAAAAAAAAATAAAGATAATTTGGCATCAACTCTATTAGCTGAGTCTTGTTTGAATCAAACAGACACCAACCCTCTAACAGCTCAGACAACCAGCTGCAACTGCTGCTTCTCGGGACATTCACAGATCCTCCACATTCTAGCCTGGAAAGGATCAGGCCATTCAGCCTGGACTGTTCTTAATCATGTTCTTAGTCTTATTTCTAGTCCTGCACCTGCTCTCTGTCCTTCAAATCTAACTTGCCCCCAGTTTTCCTGCCTTCAACGTGTAGAAGTCCTGCAACACCTAATCCTTCTAATCTTTAATATTTACCACTCTGAAAGACAGGCCGAGCCCAGCCACAGATGAAGGATGTCTGCTTAGGTGACACAGGGAGCGACTCCCTTAAGTTTCTCAAGTTGTCCCTGTTCAATGTTGTAATTTGAATCTCTTTCACTGGAGGCCACTTTAACTTCCTAAACAATGATTGAGCATAATATGTTATATCCTTTTTTTTAATAATTATCATTGGGATATGGAGCCAACATTTTGGAGCAAATATTTATTTCTTAATTAGGTACATCTATTACTTAAACTCCTCATAGGAAATCATGAGTCTCCTTGAATGTGAGTCTGTGGTGCTGGAGAGAATGTGTCGCTTTAAAGGAAAGATATTTCAAGGAAATGATAGAATTAAGATTACAACAGAAATAAACTCTTCTACAACTCTCTCTCTCTCTCTCTCTCTCTCTCTCTCTCTCTCAATTAGGTTGTCTGTCACTAAGATTTTCCCCACCTCATGCCAGGCATCCCAAATAACTTTTCATATTATTCTTGGTGTGTCCTTATTGGAGTAAAGATATATTTTTACCAGAGTATAGCTCAGTGTCTGACATGCTTTATCTATACCATACATGTAGTCTTAAACAATGGAATCTGAATTCAGTCACCTTGACTGTTTTGCTTGATTACCTTCTGTTTTCTGGAGACAGGGAATTCTATTACCTGTACTTGGCAATTAAGCAATGTGAGAGGGATATTTGGGATCTAGCATTTGTGTATTGAAGAATTTGCAATAAGATGGTCAATTTGTAAGTATATATATGTATAAATACGTGAGTATATATTGTGTTAAATAAACATATAATTGAATGATCTTATTCAAAGTGAAGAAGAATTTATTTCATGAAAATACTTTGCAGTCTAGGAAACAAAGTGACTTGTTCAAAGTCACACAACTAATTCATAACCAGATCAGAGCTCCCAGGTGAGAAATCTGGCCCTGCATGTCAGTGGCTTCATATGCAGAATTCTTTTCCTGACACCATCTGATAGATTCTAATCTAGGATTGCTTATCCTCTTCACGAGATATGAATTTTAAAACTCAGCTCAGTGTTACTAACTGCAGTGATACATTTCCACGCCAAGGTGTACACCTGCTTCTAAGTTACCAGACTTGTAGAACTGGTTCCTTGTCTCCAGGCAGTCTCTGCACACTCTTCTTTATGTTTGATCCCTACAGTAAATAAAATTAGAAGGAAGAGTAATATGGAATCTGAAACGTGGCTTGCCTTACAGTCTCTTGAAGAAAAAGTCAAGCAATGCCTTTCTCCTGGCATGCAGAAAACCTTGTAGATGTGGCTACCTTCTCACATGGGATCATCAGAGGGGACTCAAAGATCCTCTCCTTCCTTCCTGTAAGAAAGTTCCCTTCTGCAGAGTGGCTCTTCCTTTGTGTATAAAACAGAAACCAGTTAGCATGTATCCCACCGAGTTCTAGTAAGGGATTTTCTTTTCTTTTCTGAGAATCATTTCCTTCCTAATATACGATTCATTTCCTTAAGGCAATTGCTTCATTTCTTCAGATAACTGATGGCAGAGAGACCGCTGACTGGTTATTTGAACCCAGGGGGTACTTCGAGGAGGATTCCCAGGGCTTGCTCTCCTCAGGCTCCTCACAGTTACAAGCCCTAGCTCTCTAGTTGTTCTATATATTTGACAAGTTAGGCACTATTCCCCTTCCACTTACGTTCTGCCTAAGTTAACCAGTTTTGCTATCTGTTGGCTACAATCAAACAACCTAAAAGGCTCTAGTTTCTGTTCCAGAACACCACCACCCCTGGGCCTGGTTTCTGCAGCTTCTAAACTTGTTAGTTGATCCTCAGTGCCTTACTTTCTCTGTTCACTTTTGAATATTTATCTTCAGCGGGAATCATTTGCAATGTCTTATCTCCTGGTAAAATCCACAAGAGTGCACTAGGGCAGAAACAAAGTCATTCTGGATTGCTCTGGATGGGTTCCTGTGAGGAAGGGAGGCCTGGGCTGCCGAGACATGAATAGCAAGGAAGTGTTGACAGGAAAGCATGGGTGCTAAGAGATGACGTTGAGGAAGTGGTGTGAGCAAAGAGAGAAAGGTCATTCCTTAAGAAATAGAGGCAAGACAAGAGGGAACTGAAAATAGGTCCACACACTACTGTAGTTTGGATCACCTGATGGAAGAAATTGTCTTTATTCTGAGGACAGTTAGAAGCCACTACAATCTTTCAGCCCAGCAGCAGCACCCAGTTGGCATCATGAAGTAAGTTCAGAAGTGTTGAAAGCCAGCTGAGGACATGCAGTTGATGGAAACTTCTAGAGCAACATTCTGTGGACTGTGCTCCTGACCATTCCTTCTTGTCTCTTCCATGACTTCTTTTCTCATTGAAAAATTGAATATTCTTTAAACATTGGTTTTCCATTGGACTCTGTCTTCCTCTCCTCCTACTTCAGGCATTATTCCTGGGCAATCTAATCAATACTCACACTTGATTTTTCATATATATATATATATATATATATATATATATATGACCTGTAGATTTTGTGCTCCTAAAACTCTCCTTAGAGATTCAGACCTTTACCTCTAACTGGCCTCTCCACATCTCCATGCAAATCCCACTAATGCCTGCAATTCAACATTACAAAAAAAAAATTGCATTCTTTCATACAATATCTGATTCATCCTGTGGTTTCTTTATTATTATGAAAGTGCCAATAACTACTAAAAGTTTCAAGCCAGAAATCTTGGCCTCACCTTTTTCTTTCTTCAATTTCCCTTAGTGTAACTTCACAGAGATTGAATTTACCACTAAATCCTATAGTCTACATTATAAAAATATATTGAATCTGACATGTCTAATGTCATTGTTTCACTTAAGGTTGGTACTTCCTTTTCTTAATATTTCTATTGGTTCTTTGTAATTATGAATCATACTGAGGTTTAAAGTGATACAAACACATCCACACAGCACTTGGTGTATTCACCTCCATGTCACACCCCATTCCCCGTACATTTAGTGAGATTCGTAGTGATTCCTCATGTGTGGACATAACCTTATTTGGATGGTTCTTTCCTCAATCCCCATTTCCCCATCCTTACCTCCCTCTCCTAATCCCCTTCCTCTTCTACTGGTCTCTCTCCTGATCTGACTAATTTTCCTTTTGTTTCCTATTTTCTCTATAGCTTCCACATATAAAAGAAAACATATGACCTTTGACTTTCTGAGCTGACTAATCTCATTTAGCATACTACTCTCTAGTTCCTTTTATTTTCCTGAAAATGATGTACCTTTGTTCTTCTTTATGTCTGAGTAAAATTCCATTGCGTGTGTGAATATACCACCTTTTTATTATCAACTCATCTGTTGATGGACATTTGGGATGGGCATTTAGCCATATTTGGCTATTGTGAATTGCGCTGCTATAACATGGGTATCCATGTTTCCCTATAATATTCTGATTTTAATTCTTTTAGAAAGATGCGAAGGAGCGATATGACTGGGTCTGATGGTAGTTCCATTCCCAGTCTGTTGACAAAGCTCCGTACTGATCTCCATAATGGTTGTACTAGTCTACAGTCTCACCAGCAGCTCGTGAGAGTCTCTATTCCCCCACAACCTTGCCATAAGCTTGGTACTTGCTGACTCATTGCTGCAGTCATATTCTTGGAGACAATAGCTCAGTCTCCACCACTCACAACCTTAAACTTCTTTCTTCCCGTTACTTTCAGAGTGAATTTCGTACATTAAAAATGTTATTGAGATCCTTCACTGGCTCCCATTGTCATGGGAGCATCAGAAGGCTGACTGTTCTGAACAGTCTGAGGTTTCTCCTCTGTCCACTCTTTCATTCCTGTCTCTTACCTGTTTGCACCATTTTTCTGCAGCCATGTTATGCTATCTAAACTTCTCCATAAATCTTGTGTGCTTTCTCATCTCTGTTCCTCTGTAAGCCTATTCCTTCTGCTCTGAATGCTATTCTCTCCCTTACTTACCTTTCACTTTCAAAGAAGATACCTCCTCTCCCTTTTGGAGGGTTACCACCTTTACTCTGGGCTCAAAATGCTCCTTGCTCTCTTTGCTTTTAGCTGGACCACACACTTATCATGTGGATGTAGCTCTGTACACAAGTTCCCAGTGCAGCTACGTACTCCTTAAGGGCAGAGACAGGGCCACATTCCTTATGTATCCTGGCTCTTTGCTGCATCTCAGGAAGTGCTGGGTGGACCCAGAACTGAATGTGAAGAAAAGATTAAAAAATGTACCCTGGGCAGTAGTCATAACCTCTTGAGGCTCATGATCATTGTCAGTGGATTATTTACTATGGTAGTATTCCATTTTAATTTTTTTCATGAAATCTATGGATTCACATTCATTTTTCTCTCATGACATAAGTTCTGTCACATTAAACAATTCTATATTATTTGAATGTTCTCCTTTTGAAATACATCTGGAGAAGATCAATCTAGGGAAACACATTTACAAAGGAGAATGCAGTTCAAGCTGGTGCCTCTTTAAGCACTCTCTCCTTCAGAATTGTTTTCTTAAATGTACAAGTGATTATTTATTTGTATAAAGCTGAAGATTTTGCAAGTAAACAAAAATATTGTTTTATTGTCATAAAGATATTTTAGTAATCATAAAGAAATAAGCTGAGGCAAGTATGATATGGAAAAAGAAGTTTTTTGATTATGTGTTACATATTTTATAACAACCAATTTGAATTACATCTTTTCTTTTTGCTACTAACCCATGTTTTAATCTTACTTCAAGATTAATACATTAATTTCTGCTGTATTCGACTCATTAATTTCTGCTGTATTCAACTCACAGTGTTATCAGCATATGAAAGTGATTTATAAACTTGGCAGAACTATATACATATAAAGTGCTTCTATAATATTACCAGTCATTAACTAATAAGTACCTGCTATATAAAATTTAGTATACTAAATATAAATAGATTTAGAAGTGGTGGTTTCTTCCCTTAAGTAACTGGCAGATGATTTTGGAGAAACCAATCAGAGAAATGATGAACTATCAGCAAAACACAGTATGTGGTGGACACTGAAGCTACCTTATCAGTCCAGTTTAGAAGTTGAGAGCATTGATTTCGAATGCTTTTTAAAGTTTTCAAGGAAGTAATATGAGAACTCCTGGTCTTGAATAATGAATGGGATATAGCATGTCCTCTTTTCAGATTTAGCATACAGAGTTCTTAGATGTCCCCCAGTCTTCCTGCCCTTCAGAGACTGCATCCTACCTGCTAACGTATCCCAAAGTATGGAAGGAGCTTTGATTGAGAAAAAAACATCCCTCCTAGGATTAGGTTCTGTTCTAAGGCAAGGATGAAGACATTTTGCAAATGCCATTAAGGTTCCAAATCAGTCGGAACTTTAATTGAATGGGATCTTGCTCTGGGTGAACATCAGGTGAAAGTCCTTGGAAAAAGAGTTGACATGTCCCTCAAGAGAGATTTTCTGTAGCTGACCTGAAAGAATCAAGTGGCCATGATTTCTCTAGCCACCTGGAGACAAATTTCATGCACAATTCAAGGAGGCTGGAAGGCAGATCTTGCCCCAGTAGGATTCTAAATCATCTTTACTGATATTCTGAGAACAGCTTTGGGAGACTCTGAGCTGAGGGCACAATTAAACTCCAAAATAATAAATGCTAACTACTAAGTTTATGGTGATTTATCATTCAGCAATAGAAATCTAATGTAACCTCCATTCCACGTGACTCCCCAGTTTACACCTGAACACTGCCCTAGAGCTTCCGTTCTTCACAGGCCCTGTTCCCTATGTGTTCTGAGATGTTGCATCAGTCAAACCCTGCAAAGAGTGAGTGATTTCTGTTGGGAGATGAGACGGCTGCTGGCCCAGAGGAAGCACCATAGAACCTAACAGATTCACCAGCACACCTGAGGATCATGAACTCCACCTCCAGAAGGGACTGCTGAGTTTGCATTCTAGTTCTTTTAGCGTGCCCTTGTATTTCAGTCAGCAGGCTCACTACTGAGAACCAAAATACCTGATGACCACAACTGAGGGAAAAGAAGATTGACTTGCTCAAGGTTCTGCAAATATCAGTCCATGTCAGACAAGCTTCCAAGTCGGAGCCAGAGCTGCAGGTCTTTAGGGAAGGGTGGTGGGGAGCAGGGGGGGAGAGGAAGAGAGCTTCTTATCAGCTTAGGGCTGCAAGGGAAAACAAAGAGCAGGCCATCCATAGGTCCAGGGAAGCCTCCCCTGCAACCAAGTCCTGCCTCCAACATGCCTTCCTCCAGATCATGTGGTCCAGAGACATTTTACATCCAAACTATATAACTTGTGTCTCACGGAGGCACAGCTGGCCCCTGGAGTATCTGGGAGTAGGATACAAGCTTCTGATCCCCAGGCCAAGATTCTCAACACTATCACAACTTCCACTGAGTCAAGGGAAGGTCCCGACAGATGGAAATGGTTATTATAGTCACAATCTCTTATAGTTCAAAAGAACAAGATGAGAAATTATCCAGTTTTCCCTGCTTATATCATGCTGGTGGTTGTTTTTTCATGATAAATTAGTAATAACTCTCAGGCACATTTGGTAAGCCGAAGAAAAATGGATTTTTTACAATGCATTGAATAAACATCATCTTCTGGTTGAATATCTCCCATTCTCCACCGGCTTCAATACAGTACAAGTTTATTGACGTATGCACTACAAGCTACGTCTGAGTGATTGCTTCATATATTATGCTCTGCTACATTTCATCCTGTTCCTTTTCTGCTTCCATAGCCCAAAGACTTATTGGAATCAGTTGTTTCAGACTCATAA
The DNA here is from genome assembly GCA_004027655.1 of Graphiurus murinus. NCBI lineage: Eukaryota > Metazoa > Chordata > Mammalia > Rodentia > Gliridae > Graphiurus > Graphiurus murinus. The sequence continues at coordinate 10,974 of PVLC010036330.1, forward strand.
AATATACATGACTTAGAAAAAAAAAAAGAAGATTATTGTAGCAAGAATTCCACCAGCCTTTTGAAGCTGCATCCTTGATTATTTGTTGAAATTCATTTCATTTTTCTATCATTATCCCAGTGCATGTTAAGTCCTGCCATAGAGTATAAATGTACAATCTGCTCAGTGAGGCAGTTTGTAATAAGCTAGCATGAAACAACATTTTCAGTGTTATGGTTTGTTGACTTTTTTATTTTTTTTAAGAAGCGAGCACCCATAAAGCAGAAAGTTTGTTTGAAAGTATGCATTCTAAAATAAGCCTTTTCCTGCAGCAATCCTATCTAAAATTTAATTAAGCCGTCCTGTCCTAATCAATAAACCATCTACATTCCACACAGCAGACATTTGTAACAGGAAGATTTATAGAAATGGTGAAAGCTGCAGGTTCAGAGGAAAATGTACAGAAATCTCAGGCCGAAATTAGTGTCTGGGATGACTTCTACTTCCCTCCTAGGTCAGCCTTCCAACCTTTGCTGGGTCAGAACCCCTGCCCCTGGCCTGCAGGGATGGGTTCCTTTGCTTTCTGCAGGAGATGGCGGAGGAGGAGACTTAACGTGCTCAACTCCCTCCTGCCCATGGATTACAGTTGCTAACTTCCCTTTCTAGGGCTCCAGCTATCGTCAGGAAACTCCACATGACACCATCTCTAGGTTTGAGTTTCCTCTGCAGGTTGGTAATAGCTTCTTACCCTGTAATGGACCCCTAACCGCCACAAAGCAAGAGAGCAACGTTAGAAGCAGGGCTTGGTTGCTGAGGAGGGGTCGCTGGGGGTGTGACCTCAGGGATCATATATGGTCCCTCCTTCCTCTGTTCTCCCTTGTTTCCAGCCTCTGTGATGTGTGACTGGAGCCTTGTACCCTCCCTCTCTCTGCTTCCCACCGCCGTGCCGTGACCTCCTCAGATCTGGCCTAACGTGGACTGAAACTCTAAACTTCCAAAAACTGTAAGTAAATCTTCCTTTAAGCTGTGTGGTCAGTCATTTTGTATTTCAGCAGTGATTCTTGTGACTGAAACACACCCCAAGTCCTGCTTCATCCTTATTGTAGCCCCTAAATGCTGCCCATATCCTTGTACACAATCCGTTTTTAAACTTTCCTCAATATCAAGGTTTTTGGTGCCCAGTGGTTTTTGCAGGGACCGGTTTTGCCTGCACAGTTCATGCACTTGGATGTTTCCTTTACAGTCCTTGTATACATATCCATTTTTTTTTTCCTCTTCTAAAACTAAGGAGAAAAGATTCCTGCTCAGATTGCCTCATAGACCTATTAGTGTGTGAAATTTGAAAGTATGTGGTTAATTGCTTTTAAAGATTTAACATTTTCATTCAAGGCTTGATTTGTGCAAGACACTAGAAAGTCACTATGCAAGAATGCAAAAATAGCTCCGGCCTGATCCCTGCAAACAGATAACTATAATAAGAATGCAGTGGAAAAAAACCAGAGCTGAGACTAACAAGAGGATGTGTGAGTTTAGTGCAGCTCAAAGGGGGTGGGGGGGGATGGTGGAAGTTTCCAGCAGAAGGTGCCATTTGAGTTGGATCTCAAAGGATGCGTGGGGTTTGATGCTGAAATGGACACACTAATCCAGGATGAGAGGCATGGACAGAGCATGCTAGGAGACAAACCTGGCAGCTGCCTAAAACCCTCCATATGCTCAAGGTGCTTTCTTGCATGGCAGGGTTCAGTGTGTAAGTCACTTTCCTACAGCCTCTTCCAAGGGTGCAGCTCAGTCGTTGGTGCTCAGGTGTGGGCCTGGGACCAGCAGTCTCAGCATCACATGCAAACTTCTCAGAAACAAACAGCCCCACAGTAGCAACTCTGAGGGTGGGTAGGACCCAAAATGTTTTCGCTAGTGCTGCAGGTGCCCCCTGAGGCTGGCTGAGGCTGCCAAACAGCTGCTGTGGATGGGTGAGGATGAGCTGCTGGAGGGGAGGAAGGAGCTGTGGACCAGGGCTGTGCTCCACCATGGTGGCATTGCATTGGATTTTGGGGATCACACCCCACCCTGCCTGTGATCCATGCTTCACTTGTGGCTGTCTGAGGTCAACTCACCTTAGATATCTGCTCTTTAATGTTTGTACACAGCAGGGCGTGGTGACACACGCTTGTAATCCCAGCATTTGGGAGGCTGAGACTGGAGGATCTGGGTTCGTGGCCAGCCTCAGCTACCTAGTGAGACACTCCACAACTTAGTGAGACCCTGTTTTGAAATAAAGAATAAAAATATGGCTGGGGGTATAGCTTGGAGGTTGAATGCCCCTGAGTTCAATCCCCAGTACCACAAAAAATTAATAATAATAATAATAATAATAATAATAATAATGTTTGCACACAACAGGGAGAACTTGAATTTCCTTTTCTTTAGGAAAAGATATCTTCCACAACTTGAATTCCCTTTTCTTTAAGAAAAGCTTTCTTCCAGACATGTGTAGCCCTAAGTCCTTTCTTCTTACACAGTTTAATAGTGAGGTGTTGAAGAGAGAAGTCAATCTGCATCTACAGAAGGTCGAGGTGTGAGTGCATGAGCTACTTCTCAGTCCTGTGACTCTAACTGAGTCCCCTGGCCTCGCTTAGCTTCCATTTCCTCCTCTAAGTTGGGTGTAACACCACCCACCTTGCAGAATCATTAAGAAAATGAAGCAAGACAATCCTTTTGAATGCATGGAGGTGAAGGTGCTCCTCTCTTGTGAAGTCCACTCACTGTTGAAGTCCCAATGTCCAGGTCACATCCTATAGACATTTTCTCCAACTGCCCATCTGGGCTGGATTTCTCTATTACACACTCATTGAGTCTCACACACAGCTATTCTCCTATTGTCAATTTAGACATTACTTCATTGATGCCTCTGCCACCTATTCGATAATAGGTACCATGACAGGGAACTTTTTTTTTAATCCATTGGATATTTAGTGTTTACAACACAATGTACACTCAATAAATATTTCCTGAATGAATTCATGAGATGTCCTCCAAAAAAATTACCAACCTTTCCTTTTTCTTTTTAAATTTTTTTCATCTTATATTTTTTATTGGTGCATTGTAATCATACATCTTTCTTAGGCACAAGCTGGTAGAGGCATACATGCACACATTTCTCATTTAACCCTTCCCCAATTCCCACCCCACTCGCTTCCCCTCCCTTCTTCTCAAGTTCAGTTTAGTGATTGACTTTGATATGTTTGTGAAGGTACATCATGTGCATTAGGGTGTTTCCCTCCCCCCTGCCCCATCACCTTCTAAATAGCCATGCAAATAGGAACTGAATAACAAAATAGTTCCTAAGTCTTTAAAAACAAACAGCAGTTCTGAGCACCTAGAATGAATGAGGCAGTGTGGGAGGTCACTTTTCTTGTGGATTTTTCACAAGTAAAACTGGAGGTGAGTACCATGCCTCGGCTAGCCAAGCTCTCAAGTGTAATTTAACCTTATTGTTTGAGTTATATCCTGTCTCCATCTCCCTGCCACCTGGGGTGCCCTGCCCTCTCAGACTTTAACTCTGGCATCCATGCACCTGTTCTGCCACCTGCCCCACTGCCGGTCTCCTGTTTCTCTCATCCCAAATCCTGAAGCTGCCTCGTTTTGAATCTTTCTGTTTTATCCTCAACTATTACACATTCATTCCCTCTCTCTCTCTCTCTCTCTCTCTCTCTCTCTCTCTCTCTCTCTCTCTCTCTCTGTTTTTCTCTCTAAATTTTTACTTATATTTAATTTCTATATAATTTTGTTTTGGTACTAGGAATGGAACCCAGGGGAACTATACATCTGAGCTGCACTACTAGTCCTTTTTATTTTTTATTACTTTTATGTTAAACACTGTCTTACTAAGTTGCCATGACTGGCCTCAAACCTGTGATCCTCCTGTCTCAGACTCCAAAATACTAAGATGATAGACATATATCACCATACCTAGCTATTTCTAATTTAAATCTAAATATATATTTACATATCTAAATATGTCATATGTACATACATATATATATATATATATATATATATATATATATATATATAGAGAGAGAGAGAGAGAGAGAGAGAGAGAGAGAGACAGAGAGAGACAGAGAGACAGAGAGAGATAGTTAGATGTGTCAACACAAATTGGCTATGTCCCTGATTCGCTTTTGTGTTCTGACAGGGGGAAAGGCATGACTTCCCAACTCCATTACCATATGCCAAGAGATGCCAGTCACCAAATTACTTTAGCACTTATTAGCAATTATCAAAAGGCATGCATGTGGGTTCTTTGGCTGTCACCAACTTTCAAATGTCATACATCTTGCAGTCTCCTTCCCCGATGCTTGAGACATTGGGGTGTGACATGAGACTGCCAGTATGATCAGTCATCTCTCCATACCCCCATATTTGGCTCTTATGACAGTCTGGCTTTGGCACTACTCAAGGAAACACCAATCAATATGGAATCTGCAAAATTGCCAGAGCACTTGGAAATCCTAAATGCCAAGCTAGTGGTTCCCACGGTGTGGTCCCTGGTCCAGCAATCTCAGCCTCACTTGGAGATCTGTCAGAGATGTAGACTCTGGGGCCCCACTCCAGACCTAGTGAGTCAAACTCTGGGTCAGAGCCCAGCAGTGTAACAATGGGCAAGATCTCCAGATGGTATGAATGTATGCTCAAGTGTGGAAGCCACTGGTCCAAGACAGTGTTTGGCACTAACCATGCTTCATTTCCATAATTAAAGATGACTAGGAGTTGCCCACATACCTATTTAACTCATTAGTCAAGGGGCAAGGGGGATAAACTGAAACCAGGGCTATGGCTTGGACTCTGTTTTGGTGGTGACCCCAAGG
>PVLC010036331.1:0-15760 GCA_004027655.1 Graphiurus murinus
TTATTATTATTATTATTATTATTAATTAATTAATTTATTTTGGTACTGGAGGTTGGACCCAAGGGCATTCTACTTCTGAGCTACATCCTGTTTTTATTTTGAAATAGGACCTTTCTTTCTTTTTTTTTTTTTTTTTGCGGTACTGGGGATTGAACTCAGGGGCATTCTACCTTCGAGCTATACCCCCAGCTCTATTTTTTATTCTTTATTTTGAAACAGGGTCTCCCTAAGTTGCGGAGGGTCTCAGTAGGTAGCGGATCCTCTGGTCTCAGCCTCCCAAATGCTGGGATTACAAGTGTGCGCCACCACGCCTGGCTGGAAATAGGACCTTTCTAAGTTAAATAAAGCAGCTGGCCTCACTCCTGTGATCCTCCTGTCTCAGTTTCCCAAGTACTGGGATTACAGATGTGAGCTACGGCGCCTAGTCACAGCTAGTTTATATTATAAATGGCTGGAACAAAGCAAGCCGGGCGTGGTGGCACACATTTGTAATCCCAGTACTTGGGAGGCTGAGACGGAAGGATCGCAGGGTAGAATCCAGCCTCAGCAACTTAGTGAGGCTCTCAGCAACTTGGTGAGACCCTGTTTCCAAACAAACAAACAAACAAAAAAATAGTTCTGGGGGTGTAGCCTGGAGGTAGAAGGCCCCTGGGTTCACCAGTACCACACACACACACACACACACACACACACACACACACACCACATATGCACAAATAAATAAAATTATTCCAAGCAGCAAATGCATATACAGATATATATGTGAAGTGCCAAAGTGGCAGAATGACTAACCCACTAACCCAAATGACAGTTTTTTGGGGGCAAATAATCATTCCTAACAACTATTAATTTTCATTTCTCTTAGTTGACCAAGAGCCTCCATAAGGCATAGCACTTGCTATTTTATTATCTCTATATGCCTAGGGTATTACCAATGCTTCATACCCCCCTGCACAAAAAAGTGAGGTGCTTAACTGAATTCAATGGCACATCAAAAAGATCTCATATTATGATTGAGTTGGCTTCATTCTTCATTGAAAGGACTCAAGGATGGCTAAATATACACAATTCAATAAATGCAATACATTGCACCAACAGAATGAAGGGTAACAATTATATGCTTATCTCAATAGATGTAGAAAAGCATTTGGTAAAATTCAACATGTCTTCATGACAAAAGCCCCGAAGGAATTCGATATAGAAGGGTCATACCTCAACACGACAAAGGCTGTAGATAGGACAGACTCACAGCCAACACCACACCGCATGGGCAAAAGCTGAAAGTACTTTCTTTAAGACCAGGAACAAGACAAGGGTGCTGCTTCTACCACTGTTATTTAATATGGCATTGCAAGTCTTAGCAAGAGTAATTAGGCAAGAGAAGGAAATGAAGGGCAAATTCAAATCAGAAAGGAAGTAGTTAGACTATCCATATTTGCAGCTCTCATGATTTTATATATAGAAGGCCCTAAATATTCCATCGAAAAGCTGTTAGAGCCAAGCACGGTGGCACACATCTGTAATACCTGTACTTGGGAGGCTGAGACAGGTGGATTACAGGTTTGAGGACAGCTTCAGCAATATAGTGAGACTGTCAGCACCCTAAGGCAACTGTTTCAAAATTAAAAATAAAAATGGGTGGGCCATAGCTCAGAGGTAGAATGTCCCTGGGTTCAATCCCCAGTAACACACACACACACACACACACACACACACACACACACACACACACACACCCTAAGAATAAAATTGGCTAAGGAATTAAAAGACTTCTACAATGAAAATTATAAAATATCAATGAGAGAAATTGAAGAAGATACTAAAAGACGAAAAGATCTCTCATGTTCATGAATTGTAGGAACTAATATTGTGAAAATGTCCATACTACACAAAGTGAGCTACAGATTCAATGCAATCCCATCAGGATACCAATGATATTTTTCACAGAACAAGAAGAAAAAAGTCCTAAAATGTATATGAGAGCTCAAAAAACTCCCAAATAGCCAAAGCCCAAAACCCCTACATATATATATATATAAATTTATTATATATTATATATAATATATATCATTATAATGTATTTATCATATATAATAGATAACATATATCATCATAATATATATTATATATATTTATTACATATATATAAACTCCCAAATAGCCAAAGCCAAGAAAAACCCTATATATAATATATATGTGTGTATATATATATATTAAGCCCCTATATATATAAACTATATATATGTACCACTATTCATATGCAATTGAATAAATGCAATATATCACTTCTCTGTCATATATATATGACAGAGAGGGGAGACAGACAGAGATAGATAGATATCTGGGGTTTGAACCCAGTACCAAATTGACCAACAGCTTCAATAAGGCATAGAACTTGCTATTTGGAAATTGTTACTTGGAATAGGGTCTCACTAAGTTATTGCACACTGGCCTCAAGTCTGCAATCCTCCAGTCTTAGCCTCCTAAGTACTGGGATTATAGGCGTGTATGCTTGCCAAAAACATCCTGAGCAAAAAGAGAAAAGCTGGAGGCATCACAATATTTGATTTCAAGACATACGAAAGAGTCATATTAATAAAAAAGGCGTGGGGTCGGCACAAAAACAGATGCATAGACCAGTGGCACAGAAATGAAGAACCATGAAACAAACACCTGCATCTACAGCCAACCAATTCTCAACAAAGGTGCCAAAAAACATACATTGGAGAAAGGGCAGCTTCCTCAAAAAGTGGTGCTTGGAAAACTGGGTATCTACATGTGCAAGGTGGAATCTTGACACTTAGCTCTTGTTCTGTACAAAAAAATCAATTCAAAATGGATCAAAGACATTAGTATAAGACTGAAAAGTGAGCCAGGCATGGTGGCACACACTTGTAATCCTAGTACTTGGGGGGCTGAGACAGGAAGATCACGGGTTCAAGACCAGCTTCAGCAACTTAGTGAGACCCTGTTTCAAAATAAAAAAATAAAATAGGGCTGGAGATGTAGCTCAGAGGTAGAATGCCGCTGAGTTCAAGCCTCAATATTGCGGGAAAAAAAAAAAGACTGAAAAGTGAAAAAGTAAAACTACTAAATGAAACATAGGGGAAACACTTCAGGATATTGGCATGGGCAATGTTTGTCTGGATCATAGGAAATGGTGATGACAAAAACTGGATCACATAAAACTAAAAGGCTTCATGACAAAGGGAATAACCGACAGAGTTAAGAGACAGCCTGCCTGCCGAGGGGGAGAAAATACCAGAATATACAAAGAACTCAAAAACCTTAAAAAAATAACCCAATTAAAAATGGTCAAGTGATTTGAACTGACATCTTACAATGCAGAAATACAAATGGACAAAAATTATATGAAAAATGCTCAATATCATTAGCCATCAAAATATCTCACTCCAGTTAGCCTGGTTATTACTAAAAAAAAAGAAAGAAAGAAAAAAAAATAAAAATAGTGCTGTAGAGGATATGGAGAAAAAGGAATTCTTATGCACTGTTAAGCTATTTAATTTTCTATTTTGAAACAGAGTCTCCCTAAGTTGCTGAGGTTGACCTCAAACCTGCGATCTTCCTGTCTCAGCTCCTGAGTACTGGGATTACAGGTGTTTGCCACCTTGCCGGCTGTGGGTATTGTGTTAATTAATTGTGAAAGTGTGTATCTGGGGTCAGAGTGACTAGGACCACGTGCTGGTCTAACCCTTGACCACACTACTGCTCAAGTCAACTACTTACTGGTCATGTTGTCTCTGAAAAACAGAGAGAAGGCTTAGGGTCAGCATATCAAAAAGAAATGCTCTTGGTTTCACTATTAGTAGAAGTTAATATAAATAAAGTACATTTAAGCCATTTTTTTTTCATTACTAGCCAAATTAACAAAAGAGATCTTCAGGAGGCCTTTGCAGAATTCAGCACAGATGCTACACTAGAGAATTAAGAAGTCAGTCGAGATTCTTCTTTTAAACTGGTTGGCAAATGCGGAGGTCAGAGTCATCCTTAGAAAGAATGTATCTGATATATTTCGATAACTCTCACATGATTTCTTGAGGGGGTGCTGAATGAATGCTACCTTTATGTATTCTATTCATGTAGCACTCAAATGAAATATAACCAGGCATTCTATAAAATACAGCCTCAGGACATAAAACCTCCACACTCAAGTAATTCAACGAATCATTTCAACTAGGTTTCAGGAAAGGGGGAGGAAAGCTATTCTGCAAATGGACCTTTCTCTGCTTCCGTAGTCCATTTGGTGGAGGCAGGGATTGGGCAGGCTGGTCCCAACAGTCTCAGGATCACAGGGCTCCTGTCCACGTACCCAACCTCTCCTTCACCACCAGAGATGGGAAGGCAGAAGAGGGGAGCAAATACACAGCAGAAAAGATAAGGGGTGGGAGTGGGAGTGGGGGGGGAGGGGAGACAGACAGAGAGAGAGAGAGAGAGAGAGAGAGAGAGAGAGAGAACCCAAAGAAATAATATAGTATTTCAATCAAAGTCTGAAATTTGTAAAAGTGGTTTTGGTCTCCATATAGTAAAAATATTTATCCAAGAAACTCCTACTCGGGTGTGAACATCCTACTTCTAGTGGGATTTTGTTTGGCAAAGGGCTATGAAAAAGTGGAAGCTAATACAGAGCATGTCTATAAACAAATTTATTTAGTTAGTACAGATTGACACATTCACTAGAGGGGTTCGGCAATTACACGTGTAAAACTATTTCCTATCGTGGTTTCCTTTTGTGATTTTGCTAATTTATTCAATCTAGGCCATTTTCATGCATTCACTAGTAAAAGCTGTTCAGCCACCCAGGCTGAAAGGAACAGATGGAACAAACATATGGAGACTCTGCTTCTTTCCAGTCCTCATATAAACACAATTATACGGTGATATCAAAGAGTCAGACTTTTAATGAAAGAAAGTCTAGTAAGGTTGTGATACCCTAAAACGTGATGCTGTAACCTAACTTGGGACTTTGGATATGATAATAGAGATGAAAGTATACGGCAAAGTGCAAAGTCTGTATAAATATAAGGTGTATTTGGATTCAATATGTATTTTTTATTCAATTATAATAACATAGAGTAAAATCTACTGAAGAGAGCTGCAAGCCACTGGCCTTGGTTCACAGCATGGGTGGCCACCCAGGTCCTGATATTCGAGGGCAGAGGGGGCTTGGGAGAGCTGGTGCTGAGTGACATGCTTATACCATTTCCAACCTGGAGTCTCAGACCACTAGACGACCTGCGAGTTCTCTGTGGCGGCTGCAGGAAGGTTAGGATTAGACGATACCGGAGACCAGCTTCCTTGACCACCTTCAGCAACCCTGCTTAGGAAGACAAGCCAGCTTCTACTACAAATGAACAGGCGAAGGGGAGGTGTGCTGTGATTTCATTGTTCTAGACTCTGGCTGCAATGAACATATTTTCAAGAATGCTGAAAATCCTTATTTGTAACAAAGAGGTAATGAGACCAAATTTGTTTACCTATCATTTACTGTGTCATGTTGAATCTTTCTTCTCTCTCTCTCTCTTTGCAATTTGTTTCACTATAATAAAATCAACTAGGCCATTTCTATGGGTCTTATGCTGGAACTAATTTTATTTACAAGTAATGTCATGATGTAATGGTAATTAGATGGTGTTACAGGTTAAATTGTGTTCTCCAAAAAGATATGTTAAAGTTCTGATCCCTAGTGCCAGTGAATGTGACTTTATTGGGAAATGGGCTCTTTGCAGATGGAATCAGGCTAAGATGAGATCATTAGGGTGGGCCCTAATTCAATATGACTGGTGTCCTTTTGAAAAAGAGAAAGAGAAGTGCCATGGACAGATACAGGCAGAATAATTTCCTCTACAAGTCAAGGAATACTCAGCATGGCTGCCATCACCTAAACCGAGGAGAGATACCAAATGGGATTCTCAGAAGGAGCCAAACCTGCTGGCATCTTGATTCAGACTTGCAGTCTTCAGAACTGGGAACCAATACATTTCTGTTGTTTTAAGCTACCTAATTTATGGCATTTTGTTACAGTGGCCCTAGAAAATGAATACAGATGATAACTCACTTCCCTGCACTGTTTTCTTGCCCAGGCCTGTGTGGTATGGAAGAAGCCATTCAGCCCAACGGCTGTGTTGGTAATATCCAGTCGCTCATTTTCTGAGCTGAGATGATCAAGATGAGGCTGGTTCTGCTTCCTCCCGGAATCAACCAGGAAACCTTCCCTTTCTGGCTTTCGTAGCAAGGATGGGGGTACCACAGTCGCTCAATCACTTGAACAACGAAAGTCCCCAGAGTGTCCTCTCAGAAATGCTTTCCTAAGTTATAAACCTAGGAGGGGGAAGACTCAAGGTGATAACCTCACGACTGTGGGATTTTCATCTCAGAAACTGAATGAAAGTGGAAGAAAAGATGACTTCAAGTACTGACCTTTGGAAAAGGCCTGTGTGTTTTAGCAGCAAAGTCCCTAAAAATGAACATCGTACCACAGTCTTCTGTTTTAACATTAACCTAAGTAAGACTGACTTATTTTTTGCTTTATAAGCCTACGATGTCAATGTCAACATGATTTACATTATGATGTGAGATAATGCACCAATAAAAGCATATAAAAATAAAAAATAATAGATAAGGGAACATTAGAAAACATATTATGGTGAAAAAATATATAAGGAAATACAAAAGAATGTTTAGGACACCCACATGGGAGTCGCTGTACTTCTGAGAGCCACTGAATGAGAAAATATGTAATGACTGAAAGCCTGCAATCGTGTGTTAAATGAGCTTTATCGATCACAACAGTACCTATGTGCCGTGGAAAACCATCCAGCCATTCCAGTTCCTCCCTCTACAGACAAAGCTCACTGTGCCTTTGGGGCTGTGGATGCCCCATTCTAACTGTGAGGCACGGGGAACTCGGGGTCACAGGCGTGGGAATGCTTCCCTGGCTTCCACTTGTTTATTCGTTTGTTCATTAATTCGCAAATATCCATGAAGTCCTTGTAACATGCCATGCACACACTGCTCTAGGTGTGGGGATGTATCATGAATACGCTAAAGCTTACTTTGCAGTGGGGTGACAGCTGGATCTCTATATGACAGGGGTTACAGATACTATGAAGACAAAGAAGGCAGTGTGAGGGGACAGAGATGGGACAGAGCAACCTGTCCTCCTTCTAACATTTGCACCTTGCACCTTCCTGTGCAGATTCTTTGTGAAAGGCACTGAGTAGGCTCCGAGAACTGGTGAAACAGTCATTGTTCTTATCACATAGAAGTCTAGGCCAGGGGATGGGGAGAGGGAGAAATATGCATATAGAATATGTGTGTAAACATACACACACACACACACACACACACACACACCAAACTTAAGGGGTGAGAATATATATGTGAATATTTACATACTTTTATGAAAGCTTTATTCATAATTGCCAACTGGAAATAACTCAAATGTTCATTACTTAAAGAAAATGTGGCACACACATAAAACAGAACACTCAAGCAATAAAGAGATGAATTATGATACATATAAGAAATGGGTAAAATTAAAATGCATTATGCTAAGTGACAGAAGTCAGAGTCAAAGAGGTTATATGTGGATGATTCCATTTAGATGATATTCTAGATACGGGAAAATTATAGGGTCAGAAAACAGATCAGTAGATGAGGGCGGGGGTGACAGAGGAGAAGACTGACTTTTTTTTGCAGCAACAGATGTGCTCTATATCTTAATTGTGATAGTGGTTATATGACTATACACATTTGTCAAAACATCAAATTACATACTTCAAAGACTGTTTTATTGTATGTAATTTAAGCATTAGTAAAATGAAAGAATAATGCTTTGGTGGAGATGGTCAGGATTTGTACATCACAGGGAAAGGGAATATTTGGACTAGAAGAGCACTAAGAAATGGAAAACAATACTCAGTACATTTTTTTTTTTTTGTACTAGGGGTTGAACCCAAGGGCATTCTACCTCTGAGCTATATCCCCAGACCTATTTTATTTTGATACAGGGCTTCAATAAGTTGCTGAGGTTGGTCTTGAACCTGTGATCATCCTGTCTCAGCCTCCCAAGTACTGGGATTACCGGTGTGCCCTACCACGCCCAGCTTACTCAGTACATTTCTAAGTTCCTTTCTACCTGGCAGTATACCATGTTTTCATTAGAATGGTCCAGTTGAATATAAAAGTCATATGGCTAGAGTTATCTCCTTAAGACAAAGATTAGCAGTGTATATAATCTCACAATCAATTCAATTCACTTTGGCAAACACTTACTGAATGCCTCCTGTGTATCAGGCACTGGGCTAGGCACCACAGGAGAAAACAGATAACTGAGACATCAAATAGGGTGTCCTGGGACTTAAGAGTTTAGTGATGTACACCATCCAGGCACATGCAGCCATCGGGTGAGTTTAGCACTCGCTCCAAAGCGCTGGAACAGTCTTTCTGGAGTGCTCAGAATCTCCTTCTGGAGGACAGCCTCTAGATAAGGTAGGTGAGGGAGCAGGCTCTGGAAGCCTGTCCTGGTGCCACCCCTGACCTCTGCTCCCTTCCATTGCTTTGCTTTCCAACTTTGCTGTCTCTTTATACTCTTTTGACTTGACAATCATGAACCTCCCTCTCAACATAATGCAAAATGCTAGTTGCGGATGAAAATAGCTGGATCCATAGATCTCAAGAATTAGACCTCTAAATATCTCACTATGCTAACCACAGTGACAGGGAGTGACGAGAGGCTCTGGAGTAACAGGGACACCAGAAAACCTCAAGGAGGGACACCAGAGCCCCCCAGTGAAGCGTGCAGAGCAGATGGCAAACAACAGCTCCTAGCTGGGAAGGACCTGGGAAAGAGGGGAGATGGGACCTCCATACACACTCCAGGGAAAGCAGTGTGGGTGGGAAGGCCACGGGAGGCTTGACCTTCTCAAACATTTTGCCTTTCCACAGTTAAAATCTTGTTAAAGACATCGGGGTGGGGTTTCTAGCCTCATACTTCCTTTGACTTTTTCCGTGTTTAAAAACAGAACTTGAGAAAGTTTTTGCCTGTGCCTATGTGTTGAAGTGTTGGTGCTATGCCCTCTTCAAGCAGCTGCAAGGTCTCTAGCCTGACTTCCAGGTCTTTCATCCACCTTGAGTTGACTCTTGTGCAAGGTGAGAAAGTGGGGTTTATTTCCATTTTCCTGCATATGGTTAACCAGTTTTGCCAGCACCATTTGTTAAAGAGGTTATCTTTTTTCCAGTGTATATTTTTGAGAGCATAGGACCAACACTTCAACACATAGGCACAGGTAAAAGTTTTCTCAACAAGACCCCAAAAGCACAAGCAACTCAAAGGAAGATCAATACATGGGGTTGCATTAAACTGAAGAGCTTCTGTGCAGCAAAGGAAACTATCAAGAACCTCAACAGAGAGCCCACAGAGTGGGAGAAAATTGTTGTCAGCTACTCTTCTGATAGAGGTCTAATATCTAGGATATACAGAGAACTCAAGAAAATCACAGCTATGAAAACAAATAACCCAATAAAAAAATGGACAGAATCTAAATAGACAGTTCGCAAAAGAAGAAATACAAATGGCCAATAAATGTATGAGGAAATGTTCAACATCATTAGCAATCAGAGAGATGAAAATCAAAACTACCTTGAGATTTCACCTAACTCCAATCAGAATGGCAATCATAAAAAGCACAAACAACAATAAATGCTGGCGAGGGTGTGGAGAAGTAGGATCCCTAATACATTGTTGGTGGGATTGCAGATAAGTGCAATCACTTTGGAAAACAGTATGGAGGATCCTCAGATGAATGGGAATGAACCTACCATATGATCCAGCAATATCACTTCTGGGTATCTACCCAAAAGAATGGAAACCAAACTATCAGACCAACGCATGTGTATCTATGTTTATAGCTGCACAGTTTACAATTGCCAAACTATGGAACCAGCCAAGATGTCTATCAACAGATGAATGGATTACAGAACTATGGGATATGTACACAATGGAATTTTACTCAGCCATAAAGAAGAACAAAATCATGTTATTTGCAGGGAAATGGATGCAACTGGAAAACATTATATTAAGTGAGATTAGTCAGTCACAAAAAGTAAAAAAGCATATGTTCTCCCTAATATGTGGATGCTAGGGAGAAGATGGGGCACAAGAGGGCCTCCAGATGAAAAAGGAGAAACTCTAGATAAGCAAAGAAGTTGACTTAACTGAAGGGGATGGACGGGGAGGTGGGGCACCCTAATGCACATGATGTACTTTCACAAATATATCAAGGTCAATCACTAAACTGAACTTGAGAAGGAGGAAGGATGAGGGAGTGGGGTGGTAATTGGGGAAGGGGTTAAATGAGAAATGTGTGCATATATGCCTTTATTAGCTTGTACTTAACAAAGATGTATGATTACAATGCACCAATTATTATAAAAACAAACAAACAAACATAACTTGAGGGTTTGGGTATAGTTCAGTGGTAGGAAAACAAACAAACAAACAAACCAAAAAGCAACAACACACACACACACACCACCACCACCACCACCACCACCAACAACAACAACAACAAAAACCCCATAACTGAAAAGCAACTTTCTCTTGGCCACTGACATTAAGGATTTCACTAAACCCTTGGGCATAAATCAAGACGATGCTCTGGGAACTGAACCCCGGGCACCACATGAAAGGCTGATCTTTTGTTACTCTATTTGAAGACTGTGCTAACTATTACATACTTTTCCAATAGCTGATGTAGTTATTTTGCTAGGCATAAAATGCCACTTTCTTGCTAAAGGTTTTTTTGGGGAAGGGGAGAAGGAGAGGGGCATTTTTGTAAATAACCTGAGACTACAAGTCGGTCCCAATCAAACTGTCTGCACATTAAAGGGAACCAGCCATGACTGGTTAAAATAGCTCAGATTAGCTGTTACATAAATATTTACTACAGGGAGCAAGAATTGTGAAAACATCACTTATAGTCATGTTTACAAATACCTGCTGGCACTTGACTTACTCTATGACTATCATATTACTGGTTGAAACAAAGTTTTAGATAGGAATTTTAACAATTATGGAAAGATTTTTTTTTTTAAACTCCTGCTGCCTTTTCCCTCTTGCTCTGATTTTCCAACAATGAAATGTTGACCTAAAGTACCTCGAGTACTGCCCGAGACCTAAGGGTCCCTTGGACTTTCTCTACTGTTCATGAGACACATATATTCTTCTAGTGCTGACAGTTATCTCTGTGTGTCTATAAGTCTTATCTTTAAACTAGACTTCTGGAGGTCTTTTTTCATCTCTCTAGCACAGTGATTTTTCTCAATGCTAGACAGATTCGCTTGGGGAGATATTTTAGTATCTTGAGGCTCAGACTGAATCCTAGACCAATTAATTCCTGGAAGCGTGGCCCAGGCATCAATTCTGTGTTCATTCAGGGTGGGCGAACCACCAATCCAGGTGGAACAAACAAACAAACTGTCATTTGTCTTTCAGGTTCATTCCCAGTTGTCTTGAAAAGAAAAATGCTATAGTAATGTCCTGCATAGACTTGGGTGGACCTCTGTCACTGGCTTGTTCTATTCAGGGTTCTCCTGTGAGTTACCTTAGAGACGAGGTTCTTCTCCTAAAGACTGATAGATATTGAAGACATTCAAACTACTACTGTTCCTTGATTTACCTCCATCATTTGGTTTCCGCTGGTATCAATTAGAATATATATTTTATATGCATACTTGAACAAAGGTTTATGGTTCACCAGGTACTTCTTTCTACAAGCATCATCTCATCTGAACCTTGCCATAATTCTGGAGAGCAGGTGATGGGATTACTATGTCCATTTTAGATGAGAAAACCAAGGCTCAGGGAGGTTAAATGACTTGTCTGCATCTCCCAGTTCAGTGACGGCCCAGACGCAGAACCAGTCCACGTAACACCTGAGTCTAGCTGATCATCCTTTGAAGGAGCAGAGCGGTCAAGGAGGGACAACTTTCTTGGTAAAGGCATTTTTTTTTTTTTTGCGGTACTGGGGATTGAACTCAGGGGCATTCTACCTCCGAGCTATACCCCCAGCCCCTAATTTTTATCCTTTATTTTGAAACCGAGTCTCACTAAGTTGCTGAGTGCCTCACTAGGTAGCTGAGGCTGGCCTCGAACACGGATCCTCCAGTTTCAGCCTCCCGAATGCTGGGATTACAAGCGTGCGCCACCACGCCCAGCTGGTAAAGGCATTTTAGTTTAAATAACAACACTACTGAAACAAATATTATCTTTTGACTAACTTCAACTCAAAGGTAACATCAGAGGCTAGGTTTTAACTGCAGTCCTGTGTACCATAAAGGGAACACTCCAGTGTATCTAAGGAGGCACATGGAATATAGCATGTAGTCAACAAATATTTGCTGAGTGAATAAATGTGCAAAATCTTACTTGATTGTTGCAATGTTAATTTTCACCCTGGTTTGATCTGCTGCAAATTATAAGGACACAGAGAAGGTGCAGACCATGTAACTTGGCATTCTTGGTAAATTAGTCTTCAGGGAAGACAAAGATAGACGGACAACAAGACACACAGACATGGCCCTCTGTTGCTCCCGTCTGGAAGAATAATCTCAGGAAGTAACTAAATATGCACAGGAGAAAATATTAACTGAAAGCAGCTCATGAGACCTATGTATTAAATTAAAATCGCTGGGCAGGAGAACAAAGGATAGCTATTCCAGCAGATCACCCAGATGTAGGTCCTGAGCACAACCATAGAGGCTGCACATTCATACATTTCTAGAAGCTAATTCGTTGTGTTGGTGATGTAGTTAAGAGGGCAATCATGCAGTTGTAATAATGCTCCGACACGCCTGGCCCGTGGACCACCACTGGTGGACACTGGAGCAAGGCACAGATACCGCCTCCTCCTCAGACAGTCAAGTCTGAGCAGTTGCTGAGTTGGATATGAGGCCAAAAATTGGTCAGAGATGATGACTAAAATCTGTGAAACAAAATGGAAAACTTCCAAGAAACTGAGTTAATAATTTTAAAAAATGGCCAAAATAATGTACTAATGCTCAGATTAAATTTTAACCAGCAAATCATTTACAAAGGCCTAAGGGATAATCTCGTTACTGAAAAGTAAAAACTTAAATAAATAAATAAAGCAAAATGGTTCAATGGTTCAATTCATAGCCCTCCTCCCTCCCCTCCTTTCCCTGCTTACTTTCAGTGTCTTCAGTCTCTCAGAGTCCTTGGCGGGACTCTAAAGGGACATACACTTCTTGACATATGTTAGGCAGGTCAAATCCAGATGTATGTTTTTTGAATTAAGATGGCTTATTTAAAGCAATAAGAAACTGCCACAGAAAAGCCAAAATTATAGATATTAGAGCTAGAAAAGACCTGTTAGATCATCAAGTCTGTCCCACAGGGCCAGTGCTTGAGAAGCAATCGAAATAAAATGACCCACTCTCCAACCGTTCTCTGTGGTTAGTAAGACAAAACACTCTCAAGGAGCAATGCCTTTTGGATGTTTAAGACTAAAATATTGAACTACCCCCCCCCCTTTTTCAATCATTTTGTTCTTCATCAGAATCTGAGAATCTGGGGAAACTGGGCTCATTTCGATTTTGGTTTTCTATGAATCAATCCATCAATGTATCTATCTGTTATTTGTATGTGTACGTAGAACCCACACAGGTGCTATGAGGCCACCGCTTATCATGGCTTTCAATCCCTCAAACTGTAGTCACATTTGTTTTCATAAGCTACTGATCCACCTAGAGATGCAGAATGCAGAATATGGTTAAGATCTGCTAGTGTAGAAACCACACCCCTGCACTAAGTCCTCTCTTGCTGGACACTCAAGACCCAATAGCAAGGCCATGACTGAAGACGGATGCTTTTTAGATAAGTATTTGAAATCTTTGTACATAAAATTTACCTACACACAGAAGCAGAATAAGGCCAGAGCAATATCTAAGGGACAAAACGAGTTTTGCGAATGGGCTGGGATGAGCAGGAAATGGGGACACAAGAGATTCTCTCTCACTGGTGAGGGACAGTTGTGGGGGGGGGGGCACTGGCATGGATGACAGCCACTAGCCTGTCTGTGTTAGTATCCATCATGACCACGGCTGGCAGCACAGAGAGACTTACGTAGGAATCATAAGGAAACAAATCCAACCTCAAACGGATCGACCAAGATACTCATTCTTTAAAGCGTATGCTGGACATAGTGGAACTAGAGATAAGAAAAAGTGTAATTTCTTCATGAAAGAGCCATTGAGTGGCTCTAGGTTTCCTGGAAGAAACTTGTCGAAATGTTCCCTGGATAGCCTCCTGAACGTAGACACATTTTTGCCATATTGTTGCTTAAAATAAAAACGTAGAACAGCTTTTAAAAAGGAATCCATATGGCTTACTACAGCCTTTTAGTAAAATTACATAAAAATCTTAGGTTATGAAATACTAGAATACCTTCTTTAATTGGTGAAATCTGGAACCGGAAGCTATTTCTATAAAAAGCTGGTGTTGAGCGAGCTCTTGGTCAGGATTATAAATTCCTCCTGTACACTGTTTCTATGGGAAATTTCAAAATTGACTGACATCACTCTGACTTGTCAGGTCTTTTCCAGAAACTTAACCTGCCAAAGGAACAAAGATAGATTCTTTGTTGAAGTAGGGGATCCCAGTGGATTTCCTACAAACCTGGGTGCCAGGTAAAATGGAAAATCCATCAGTTCAGACGTTGGAAGAGCAGTTCATGGTAACGATACTACACTTTCTATTTTCCAGCCTTGGGGAAGCTCCCAAGACTTTTGATTCTAAGTACTTTGGCGAGGAAGGCTGAGGCTCCAATCAACCATCTAGAAGGATCTAAGCCAGAATTAGGCCAAGGAACACTGGGGAGAACTAACTACTGGTGGCACCAGACAAATTTCCACTAGAGTCACCCTTTCCGTTCTGCTTATTTTCACCTTTTGAAAAATTTCGCTCTTCCTATTTCCCCTAATTATTCACTGTGTTTGGCTGTCATGCTGAGACCTTGCCCAGCTGCATTGACTACACTGAAAGTCAGCCGGGCGTGGTGGTGCACGCTTGTAATCCCAGCATTTGGGAGGCTGAGACCGGAGGATCCGGGTTTGAGGCCAGCCTCAGCTACTTAGTGAGGCACTCCGCAACTTAGTGAGACCCTGTTTCAAAATAAAGAATAAAAAATAGGGCTGGGGGTATAGCTCGGAGGTAGAATGCCCGAGTTCAATCCCCAATACCGCAAAAAGAAACAAAACAAAACAAAATACTACACTGAAAGTCGTGCCACGGGGCCCTGACCATTGAGCATGGTGCTTTCCTGGAAAGGCTTCAGAGAGAGAGTTTCTGCAAAGCTTTGCCTTTACATGTCACTTAACCTCTACTGGTTCTAAGGATTTTTGTTTGGTTTGGTTTTTGGTAGTGGGGATGGAACCCAGGGGCTTTCTACCGCTGAGCTATACCCTCAGCCCTATTTTATATTTTATTTTGAAACAGGGTCTTGCTAGGTTGCTAAAGGACTCACTAAGTTGCTGAGGCTGGTCTTGAACCTGGATCTTCCTGTCTGAGTCTCCCAAGGACTGAGATTACAGGTGTGTACTACCACGTCTGGCTCGTTCTAAGGTTACTGAAGGACTTCATCCTTTGAAAACTCAAGTGGAGAAGGAAGGCTCTCTTCTCCCAGGTTTCTCCTTCCTTTCTCTAGCCCCTCCCAGTCCTGCA
>PVLC010036332.1:0-15848 GCA_004027655.1 Graphiurus murinus
ACTTACAAGATCACATCAAAGTCAATCACTAAACTGACCAGGAGATAGGGGGAGGATGGGTGGGAATTGGGGAAGGGTTAATGAGAAATATGTGCATGGATGTCTTTACCTGTACTAGCTTGTACCCAACAAAAATGTGTGATTAACCCTGTTGTACCCAAGAAATGTATAAAAATCCATGCTAAAAAAAATAAAAAATTCAAATAAATAAATAAATAAATAAATAAATAAATAAATAAATAAATTGCTGAGGCTGGTCTCAAATCTGCGATCCTTCTGACTCAGCCTCCCAAGTACTGGGATTACAGGGATGTGCCACTACTTCTGGCTTGCCCTTGGTTTTATGCAAAGATTTCTTCTATGATACTCTGATTTGGGATTCAAACCTACTTCCCAAATAATTTGAAACGGATTTTAAGATTAAACATGATATAAAATAGGTTAAAAACATGAAATCAGAAGAGTTTGAAGAATTAAAGAGAATCATACTTATCAGAAACCACAGGAGAAAAATATCAAAGTAAGATTTTTCTCAGAAGATTAAGGAACTCTGATGCAGGTGCATGCCATCAAAGATTAAGAAACTCTGATGCAAGTGCATGCCATCATGAATATCCAGCTAAACAAACATAGAAGAGGATTTTGAACCATCAGGCCCCAGAACCACACTGAAGATATGGTTCTTGCTAGTACAATGGATGACCTGTGTTCTGTTTCCAACACCTATGAACCTAGAAATTGGCACCTTGAGCCAATGGCTAAAGTGGCAGGTTCCTAATCCTGCACTGTCCTAATAGCAGTGGAGGCAGCAGCCCTTTGGGTTAAGTCACTTTCATGGCATCTGTAGCAACTACCCATTGTCACAATACTGTGTGACAAATCACCCCAAAACTCGGTGGCCAAAAAAAAATCATTTATTTTGTGTGTGAGTCTCCAGGTTGGCTGGGCAATTCTGCTCCTGGTTGGGACTGACAGGACAGTTCCAGTTTCAGTAGAAATTCACTTCAAATATCAAGCAGTCAGCTGGCTGTCCACTGAGGCAGCAGGGAGGCTAGGCCCCATGTATCTCATTCAGCAGGTCCAGCTCAAGCAGGATCTCATGGCAAAAGCAGCTGAGCAAGAGGGAAGTGGAGAGGTACAAGTGCTTTTCCAGGCTTCTGCTGCTGTCAAGTTTGCTCTGATCTCATTGGCCAAAAATAGTCCCAAGGGCAATCCAGAGGCTAAAATATATAGCCTGGACATCACTTCTCTCTAGGAGCAGTTTCTGAGTCTTACCCCACACCAGCCTTGAAGTAATGATCAGTGCTTCCCTTGCACTACTCAATAGCAATCCCCTCCACAAAGCACAGGCAAGCAATGCCAACTTCGCTGGTGGTTCTGTAGAGACAAATAACAAAGAAAACACAGCACACCAAATAACAAAGGCATTAATACAAAATCCCTGTTAGACATCTTTTTCTTTTTCTTTTTTTTTAAAGACTTTACAAACTTTATTTTTTTAAAAAGCAACAAAACTTTTTCCAAAGAAATTTCGTTCAGACTTCCAATATAAAATAAAATAAGCTGCCACTGATTATACCAAAGTCAGTGGGAACAGCATCAGCCTCCAAACCCTAAGTCAGCCCCACAGTGTAAGCCACTGGGGAAACCCCCATTCCACTTGAACTGGGATAGCAGCATGGCCACACAGTTGTCAGGGTTCCAACAACTAGGTACCACTAGTACTGTGGAGGACAAATTCTAAATAATGCCACTAATTTAAATAAAGACAATTTGACAGAGAGGTGACCCGATCATTTGGAATAAAAACCACCCCTAGAAAGAAAAAAAAAGTCAATAAAAATTAGGCACAGTAGACAAAATATAATGCAAAAAAACAGTATCTCATTAAAAGCAAATATGATCATTAAATATATTCACACAAAAGCAATCACTGTGAAGAAGTCAACTGTTCAACAGGTATAACTGCTCAATACAACAGATGTTCCCAAGAGTTCAGTCCCAGTTTCATATTGTACAGAAAAACCTCAAATGATTTGTGGAGATGTGCTCCACTATTGAAATGCCATAGTCAGCACTACCTCATTTAACATGTCAATTCAAGAGTAACTGCTAGGACCTTCTACCACTTGAACTGTTCCCTAACATCAATACAAGTTTCCTAGTATAAAAGAACTTCTGCTGAGGGGCAGGTGCGCCACTGATTATCTCCAGCAGGCCCGACAGTGATAATCTGGGACATTTACTTTAATCACAAGATGGGCAGAAGTAATAAGTAGTGGGCAGCGGGAAGTCTGGAAGCAAGCAGCAGGTCACTACACTGGTGAAAATGTTAAGAAAGAGTTGTAAATTAAGTGGTATTGACCTGGCACAAATAATATTTTATAGCAAAAGTTTGAGGAAGGTATTAGTAATGACATGAAACAGTCAATCACAAAATAAGGCCACCTTCAACATATTATAAACTGTAGAATCATTCTTATCTTCAAGTTTGGATTTGTGTAGATGTTTCTGTATAAAGCATTTAACAACTAATAATGAGTCTCCTGTAGAATGAGCCTTTGCACTTGATGCTGTTCTCTTCGCCAGGAGTGCTTATTCCCTTGGCTCTTCACATGGCTTGCTCCTTCTAGGTCAGGTGTTAGCACAAGCATCACTTCCTTAGAGGCCTTCCCGATGTCCTAACTGAAGCATCCCATCTTGTTATTCTCTAGTACAGTACCCTGTTTATCTCTTTCAGACAGATAATTACAGGTTAGCGTGACTGCTATCTCAGCAAAGGCAGGAACTGTAGCTGTCTTGTTCACCTTTACCCAAAGGCTAAGAAAGTTCCTGGCACATAACAGGTGAACAATAAATATTTGTTGAATGAATAAAAAATTATTATACCAAATTTACATGAACACACACACACACACACACACACACACACACACGAAAATGGGGGAATATCCAGTAGAAAAAAACCAGATGCTTAAAGTATCGAAAATGATACCTGTACATACAGGTGAATATGGTTTCAAAGAACAAGTACCAAAGGTATCTATCTTCAAAAATATGAAAATTTACAAAAAAGGGACTAGGATCAGGAGTGGTTAGTTCCATTTCCACTAAGATGCAAATAAGAAATGTTTACACTGCAATGAGTCAACATTAGACATAGTAGTTATTTGCTGCAGAATGAACTACCAACAGAGCTTCTAGAATCTTCTCTCACTGCAGAGCATAAAATATGGTCAACCACATATCTAGGATTAGTTAAGAACAGCTCAGAATGCAGGTGATAAGCTAAAAAACTTGCTAAATGGCTTCTCCCCAAATTTTTAAAATTCTGAATTCATAATTATGTAAAATAACATTCAATTTATAAATTGAATACAACATACTTTAAAAACAGATGGCCCTGCTGATCATACCTAAGCATCACTTTTCTAGGTATTTTGCAGAAGCAATTACATTTACAAAAGGTCCATTTCATAATACAATCTGGTAACTAAGTCAAATTAAGCTACTCAAATCAAAGAACAGACGGCCTGCTGCTGAAATATTTTACAATACCTTTTAAAAAAGGGTATTTATAGATTGGCTTTTTAAAAAATGGGATAAATATACTGAAATAATTCTAGTATATCTCCGAAAATAATTTTACTGCCACTTGTGCATACTTTATGAAGTGGAAGGTTAAGTCAATAGACTGGTAAGTTATACAAGTCAATTATTATGTTGAAATCTGATTGCAAGAAAAGGGGACTTACTCCATAAGAACCTTTACTAGACCCAGAATTAACTGGTGCCAGAATTATCAGGGAAATTATTACTGGCAATGACATCACACTGCTCTGTTTTGGTATCAGAACAAAAACAAAAACAAACAAAAAAGCTAGATGAAGAAAAGAGCCTTGGAAAGGTTTTCAGTATAATTTCCTTATAATGAGACTTAGCAGTAAATAAAAAAAAAACACAAAAAGAATGATAGTTAAGCCCCACTGAACACATTAAGGTCAAGGATTTAAAAAATTAATCCACTTTTCTTCCCCCAAGAGTTTATTTTTGGTAAAAGGCAGAAAAATTATTTTTTCCACAAGGAAAATCTGCTTCTAAATGATAATTTTAAAATCTTGATATATATTTTAAAAGACACACAAAAATAACAGAGAAGTGGGAATAACAGATTAGGGACTGTAACTTTATAAAGGCTTGCCTATATCAAGAAGCAGCACACACACACCTCATTTATGCAAACTAAAAATGTATATAAACAGCACAATACTGTGATACTGGGTCATGATACATTACCTGTACACATAACTACTACTGTTACTAATAAACCTTTGGAACACTCAGTCTTATGCCCAACAAGATATCATTAAGTCTTTAAATCATCTCTTCCCACCTTTTTGGGAAGGCATTACTAGACACTAATTTTTCCATCTAATATTCAAATATAGGAAACAGATTCCACAAGGTGCTTTAATTGATGAGACCTCAAGTGCTGTTTTCTCTCTGGAATTTTTGGATAGCAAACAGTCCATTGGGACCATACACAAATACTATGACAGAAGAGTTGTTACATTAAGTTTTTTGATGGGACTCGGTGATGAAGTTTTATGACATGCTTGAGCAACGCACTGAAGGGGATCCCATTTGAGTTAATACTTTGTCCAACCACTGTAGAGGTCCATTCAGATGAAGTTCAATCCAGCAAGGAGTACTTGTTACTGTTTGCCTTCGGTATTCTGCTCCCCACACTTTCACAAAACTCATTTTTTTTTTTTGAGATACTGGGGATTGAACTCAGGGGCATTCTACCTCCGAGCTATACCCCCAGCCCTCTGGTTTAATTCAATATATGCTATTGAACACCAAAATGCAGGTTCTGAGTAAGTAACTGGCTGCAAATCCAAGCTATGATTAACAGGGGAGAGTGTAGTAGGAGACAGTTCTGCTGGAGAGCCTGTGTGCATACTTTGGTTCAACTGTTGATCACTTGTTTCTCCATCTTCGCTGATATATCCAGGAGGTGGTGTTTCTGGGATGTAATTACTTTGTGGCTCAATTCCTGCTGGGAAATTAGTGTTTTCTGGAATGGAGTGGGTATAATCATCCAGAGGCGGTAGTTCTGTTAGGATTTCAGTGTGCCAGGGCACTAATACCGGAGGCAAAACTGGTGTCTCAACTCTCTGATAGTGGTAAGGGTTTACACATACTTCATCCTTTTTCAGATTAAAAACATATTCACAGTTTTCAACTGCCTTGAGTTCATGACGACTGTGAAGATCTGGCCAGCGCCATAACCGGCAATATATAACATGTGGCAAACCTTTTCGGTGTGAAACCTGAAGACGACCATCAAGAGACCTGGTTTGTTCAGAGAAGCTGTAAAGGCCTGTTGTATCCCACTGATCTATTGTATTTGGTGTACTCAGTCCCCAAATTTCAGAGCAAGTGCTTGGTATGGTAACACATTTAGTATTACAATTTTGAGTGGTGATGGCTTTTTCAAGCTCATCTAATCGTCCTGTTTTCTTTAGCTTCTTCACCAGACTCTTCACTGCTTTCTCACACCACTTCTCTTCCTGTCCATTCTGCTCTCCTCCTCCTGCTCCTCCAGATCCACCAGCTGATTTCTTCCATCCCAGTAGTCTCTTCACAACTGGTAGAGTGAAAGGCAAGATGGACGACATGCTCTTACCAAAGGCAGCAATCCACACTAGGTAAACAGCCTTGTGAATCTACCCTGTACCGAGGCACCAGGTCCCGCCCCGTCAGATCCGGGGGGGGGGGCCCCCGGGACCTTTTGTTCCTTCCTCTTCCGATGGGATGGAGGGGGTGGCGGAGCGCGCAGCCAATCAGCGCGCGGGCAGCTTGGGGTGTGAGCCGCACTTCGCGGGCCTCGAATCGAATCGGAAGGGAGACGTCGCTCGCTGATTGGTCCCGCCTCCCCCGTCGAGCGTGAGGCGAGGCGCGGCCGGGCAGGGTGGTGCTCTGGCGGCAGTTTCGCTTCAGTTGGTCGCTGGCGCGCTCCCAAAGGGGATTGCGGAAGGGCGGGGACTTTGTTGGGCTGGGACACCGACACCCGGAGACCACCCGGTCCCCTCCCATCTCCCAGCCAGAGCCATCGGGTGGGGCCTGGCGGGGGGGGCCACTACCGCGTCCACCTTCCGTCGTGAAGCCGGGAGTGGACACGTGCTCCGTCCCCGGGGAGGCCCGGTGCCCGCCCTTAAAAGTGGACGCGTCTTGGGCCGAAAGCTAGACATCTTTTTCTTGTGTTTCTCAGTCACCCTCCCTCCCTTTCCGTTTTGTCTTTCTGATGAGGTAGCCTAGGAAGCGGAAGTTTTTTTTTCTTAGGAAGCCTGCCTCACATGAGTTCCACGCCCCAATCTCAGGAAGTCCTGCCCACCACCTGCAACTTCCGGGCCCTATCTGACCACCTATTCGCCCACCTGAATCTGAGGAAGAGGAGGAGCAAAACCCTTAAAAGTCAGCGTCAAGACGCCGACTTCCTCTTCTTCTTCCCTGGAGGTGCGCAGCGTGCCCTTCTCCTCCATGCCTTACCCCCTTCCCGCTTCCCGCTCCTTGCCTTCCCTTCCCCTTTCTCCCAGTTTCCCTTTAAGTTCTTAAAATAAACCTGCCTATGTTGTTTCTGACTGGCACGTGTTAAAATTCTTTTTTCCACGAGCCAAGGACCTACGGATTTGGGGTTCACCGTACCCCATAACATTTCCTTTCCTCACTTATGAACTAATTCCTTCCTCTCCTCTATCATGCAAAGCAATTTTTTTTTCTTTTGGGTGGTACTGGGGATTGAACCCAGGACTGTACTATCTCTGAGCTACAGCCTCAGCCCTATTTTACTTACTTTGAAACAGTGTCTTGCTAAACCAGCGATCCTCCTGTCTCAGCCTCCCAAGTCCTGGGATTCCAGGCATGTGCCACCATGCCCAATTTATGCAGGGCATTTGATTCTCATCAGGCCGTCCAAACACATGTCAGCCATCCTCATCCCATCAGTAAGGGGCTGGAATTCACATTGCTTAGAAGGCAGTGAGACTATACAAAACAACGTTCTCCTGTCACAGTATTCATTGTATTTTCCTGTTGCTATTTGCAAAACTAAAATCATGTGGCTCACCCTGCTTAAACCCTGCTCATCGGTTCTCCCTCTCCTAGAAAATAAAGTACAAAAACCCTCCGCATGCCATGGCAGGCCTTTTGGGTCTTCCCCCTCCTCCTCCAGCCTCATGTTTTCAAGAAGCATTTGCACTTATTCAAATGAACCATCCACTTCAAATCTCCATGACCTTGCTCCTGCGGGTCCCTCTGTGTGAAATAGCCTCCACCTCTGCCCCAATCTGCCTGTCTAGCGAACACCTACTCTTCTCTTCTCTATGAAGCTTTTCCTGCATCTCTGTGGTAGAGCTGACCCTTCCATCAACTACAACCCTGCTAGACATCAGGACACATTAGATCACTTACATATTTTCTACTGCCACACCAGTAACTCCTGAAGGGGACTGAACATGTTTTTTCATCACTGTATCACCAGTGCCTGGCACATAACAAATGACTAAATTAAGGTTGGGTTGTAAAAGGAATTTCATAACTGTTTTTTAACATCATTTAAATTGTTATATAACCCCACAGTGACTCCTTTGAAAGCGAGAACATTAATTTGGGGGATTATAAATTCCAGCAAGTTGTTAAAAATCAGTCATGCTAACTTTATCCTCACTTTTTGTACCCTGTCCTCAAAGACATTACTAAGTATTACATTACGGGGCATTTTGCTTCCACTTTTTAGGACATGGAAATTAAGACAGGACAAGATACAAGACCTGCAAGTCTTATAGACTGCAAGACCAAATGATTTCCAGACCTCCCTGGGTTATAACTGCCTGAGTTTCTTTCCCACACAGTCCACTGTGGGTCTGGGTGCCTGGCTAGGGCAGCCGTCATATATCTGATGGCTCAGTATTATACCTCCATTATCAAAGAATGCTTCTCCATTCGACAAGACAGAGGAGAAGCACACTGAAGAGTCAAGAACCAACAATTCAATGTGCTCACCTAGAAAAAAAATTCATATTTCATTTGCTACAGCAAGCCACTTGGCCACATCTAACATCAAGAGACAAGAAAAGTGTTGTCCTACTCTGTACCTAGCAGGAAAAGGACCAGCAATTTTGATGAGCAACACTGTCAGTTTCCATGCTGGGCATCATTAGACCCAATCTAAGCAAAGAACAATATTCCTTAGCTCACTTTTTAAATTATGAGCCCAGTTCATATGTACGAAATCAGTTTCAGACCTCTCAGTATCTCCACATTTTCTTCCATCATCCATTTAGTGACCACTTACTAGGGTATGTCAGCAGGCTGGAGACCCAAGGAAAAGCTGTGGTTGCATCTCAAGTCTAAAGGCAGCTTGGAGGCTGTGTTAGTCACCTTCCCATCGCTGTGACAAAATACCTGAGAAAATCAACTTAGAGGAGGAAATATTTATTTGGGCTCATAGTTTCAGAGATTTAAATTTGTGATCAAGTGGAATCATTGTTTCTGGGCCTGTAGTATGGTGTGGCAGGATGGTGTGGTGGAGAGAAGCTGTTCACTTCATGGCATCCAGAAAGCAAAGAGAGAGGTGAGGGAGGGCGGGGGGGAGATCGAGGATAAAATATATCATTCAATGGCAGGCCCCAGTGACTTACTTTCTCCAACTAAGCCTCACCTATTAAAGCACCTTTGGAGGATATTCCAAACCCAAACTATCACAGGGGCAGAATTCTCTCTTGCTCAGAGGTTCTCTTAAGGCCTTCAAATGATTAGATGAGCCCCACTTGCATCATGGAGGGTAATCTCCTTTAATTAAAGCCTACCAATTTAAATGTTAATCTCATCCAAAACACCTTCACAGAAATACCCAGAATATTTTCCCAAATATCTGGAAACCACGGCCCAGCCACATTGATACATAAAATTAACCATCACACCCACATGGAGCCCATGCTCACTGAGCACTTCTTTCAG
This sequence comes from Graphiurus murinus, assembly GCA_004027655.1. Lineage (NCBI taxonomy): Eukaryota > Metazoa > Chordata > Mammalia > Rodentia > Gliridae > Graphiurus > Graphiurus murinus. Next base: position 9,025 of record PVLC010036332.1, read on the forward strand.
GGACAACTTAACCTGATCCTGTTCAGAAAACCAACCATGCAGCCTTCTAGAAATCTAATATTTTCCTGGCAAGCTCTAATTTCTATTTAAAAAAACAGAAATACCATCTACAAGTTCCCTAAACAGGCCCTTTTGCTGTGTGCCTATGAGTGTGCCTGTGTGTGTGTGTGTGTGCGCGCGCGCACACACACACACATACATACCCATGTAGTACTGGGGTGTTCTACCTCTGAGCACTTTGTGTGTGTGTGGTACTGGGGATTGAATCCAGGGGCATTCTACCTCTGAGCTACATCCCCAGCCCTAATTTTTATTCTTTATTTTGAAACAGGGTCTCACTAAGTTGCAGAAGGCCTCACTAAGTAGCCAAGGCTAGCAGCGAACGAAGATCCTCCAGTCTCAGCCTCCCAAATACTGGGATTATAAGCATGTGCCACCATGCCCGGCAGCACTTTTTTTTTTTTTATTTTGAAACAAGGTCCTCAAACTTGTGATCCTACTGACTCAGCTTCCCAAGTACTAGAATTACAGGTGTGCACCACCATGCCCAATTCCTTTTGCTACTCTTGAGCCAGATATATTAATTGACTAGGAAATAAGAAGAATTTTACTTTATGTCTGAGTCTTTTTGAATTTTCAGTATTCAGTTGCTTTGAGTGTGAGTGAGTGTGTGTGTGTGTGTGTGTGTGTGTGTGTGTGTGTGTACATGCGTGCATGCACACACTGGAACTAGAGAGAGAGAATGGCAGGGTGGAGTGGATGTTGGGAATGTGTTTGGGAAAGTATATATATGATGTATTCGTAATATATAATTAATTTTAAGTTTTGAAGTGAGTGCATTTATGTTTACTTTATTATTCTTTTTGTCCATGAAATGGTTGGCTTTTTTAATATTTTTTAAAATCTGAGGCCCTATTTGGGTCCTATTTCTAAAGTCTCACAGAATTCAGACTAAAGTCTTGGTGATGCCAAAGTCCATGCTGTGTTCCTTCTGCCCCCACAGTACCCATTTGTAATGCTCCTCCATAAAGTTATGCCAGTTTTCATAGTCAATTACTTTGGTCATAGCTAGGTAACCCCTTTCTTCTCCTTGACCCCTTGCAGCATGTTGTTAGCCATCTAACTTTTAGCAGCACTATGAATACAGCTGTGGGAAAACACCAATAAAAGGATTAAAAGGAAAGATCCCTGTTTATGAAAATTTCTAAATATCTGTCATGAAGTCTGGTCTGAATACTACTCATTGTAGATTAGCACTGCCTGTGTATTGACAAATCTTAGTAACTGTACCAATGCCAGGATGGAGGAGAGGGTAGTTATTAGTATGAATTTTCTGGCTTTGATGCTTGGCAAAAACATCAGCCCTGTCATGTGAGATTGCAATGACAGCTGTATCACCAAGACAATAATATAAAAGAATTTATGTTAGCATGGCCCAGGTACATCAGCTCAAATGCAGATGAAGGAGTGAAGGTATATTTGCAGAGCACCATACAAGCAGGGGACTTATAACAATCCTCAAAAACTACAACTATGCCTAGAGGGACACTGTTGGTCAGCACATCTACCTTATGTAGCCACTAACCAAAACGTATTCCTCTAAAATTCTCCACATCTCAGAGTAAGCACGAGCAACAAGACAATAATAAAATGATCTTGCAGATTTGGAGGAAGGTATAGTGGTTATTTTTATGTGTCAATTTGACTGGGCTAAGAGATGCCCCACTAGCTGATACAACATAATTTCAGGATGTGTCCAGATGGGTACTTTCAAAGGAGTGAAGCATTTGTTTCAGTAGACTGAGCAAAGAAGATCACTCTCATCAATGTGAGTGGGCATCATTGCATCCACTCAGAACCCAAATAAAACAAAAGAGTAGAGGAAGGGGGAATGTGCTCTCTGTGTTTGAGCTGGGACATCCATCTTCACCTGCTCTCAGCCTTCACTTCTCCTGGTTCTTAGGCCTTCAGACTCAGACTAATTTGTGTCTCAGCTCTCCTGGGCCTCCAGCTTGCAGATAGCAGATTGTGGGACTTGGCCTCCATAAATATGTGAACCAGTTCCTATAACTAACCTCTCAGTAGATAGGTAGGTAGGTAGATGATGATAAAAATAGATAAATAAATAGAAAGATAGATCAAAGATATAGATATAGGCATAGACATAGGTGTATATAAATATCTCCTAATGCTTCTATCTCTGGAGAACTCTGACTAATACAGAAGCCATGGACAACAATTCTAACACTGACACCATGGACAATATTTTACTTGGCTCCCAAGTGTAAATATAATGTAATCTAAAGCATACAAATCTTGTATGACAAATATTTGCTCTTTCAAAAAAATTCTTTGGATCTAAAAATATTTACCTTTTGGAGCCAAACACGGTGGAACACATCTATAATCCCAGTACTTGGGAGGCTGAAACAGTAAGATCACAGTTTTGAGGCCAGCCTCAGCAACTTAGCAAGATTCTTATCAGTTTACCAAGACCCTTTTTCAAAATAAAAAATAAAGCTGAGCATGGTGGCATAAACCTAGAATCCTAGTACTTAAGAAGCTGAGATAGGAGGATCGCAGCAACTTAGTGAGATCCTGTTTCCAAAAAATATATAAAATAGTGCTGGGAGTGTAGGTCAGAGGTATAATGCCTCTGGGTTCAATCCCCAGCACCACAAAAAATTTTAAAATAAAAAAGGCTTGGGGTGTAGCTCAGAAGTAGAATGTCCTGGGTGATCAATCTCCAGTGCCAAAAAGTACTCATGATGGGCATACTAGTTTCTCAGGGTTATCATAACAAAGTACCACAAACTGTGTGACTTAAAACAACATAAATGAACTGTTTCACAGTTACAGAAGCTAGAACTACAAAATCAAGGTATCACTAAGGTGATGCTCTCTTAGGGCTTTAGGAGAGTATCCTTCCTTGCCTCTCTCAGCTTCTTGTACTTGCTGCCTGTATTTGGTATTCCTTGGCTTATAGAGGCATCACTAGCCGCATGGCTGTATTCTCCCTGTGTGTCTCTGCATCATCTTAACTCTGTGTCTGTTTTTGTATCCACATTTCTTCTTTTGATAAGATATCAATACAATGGATGAAGGCCCACCATAAGTAACTCATTTTAATTTCATTACTTCTGTAAAGACCTTATTTCCAAATAAGGCCACATTCTGAGGTACTGGGGATTGGGACTTCAACATATCAGTTTTGAGGGACACAATTCAACACATTAACAAGCCAAAAACAATAGACAAAACAAAATAAAAGGAACAAAATTGTAACTTATGCCTTAAAAAATAAGACCTTTTAAAAAAGTGTGTAATAGAGGAATAAACACTTGAATAGTTAACAGGGATTCGACCTTGAGTCTCAACTATGTCAAGAATCCCCTGCCTGGCTCTGAACAAGTAAGTTGACATCCTAGAGTCTCAATCCTCTTAAATTTAAAATTAGTGGCTTAGATTTAGGACCTCTAAATGTCCTCCAAACTCTGATATGCCATGATTTTTTTTCAATTATAGAAATATCAGCTAAAAGGCAAATAAAAACCCAATAAAGTACATGGCAGGTGGCATAGGAATACAGCAGTGAGCTTAGCATCTTCTCAAGCCTTGAATGCCACCAGGAGGGTTATGTGGGTAAAGAGAGGCAAGGATTAGAAAAGAATGAGTTGGAGAGTCGACAATGATTTCCAACAATTACCTTTGTATCAACATCACCAAGCCCTGGAGTCAAACAAAATGATATTGAGATATTGAAAGTAACAGAAGGGTTGCCAGAAGTAGGCCCCAGTCACAAAGAGAGGAAGAAATAAGGCTAAGGAGCAGTGGGGAGTATTGTCTGTTCCACTAATTAGGCCAAATGCACTGGAATCAATTGATAATTTGACTATGTTGATGCAGGATGGCCTAATTATGAGGAACTCCTTAGATCCTTGCCTTTGAATCCTAATGGTGTTTCTTCCTCCTCCACATTTTGGATCCTATTTTCCAAGAAGCAAATGCAAATGTTGTACAACGACCTGGCTCTGGTATAAGCTATTTAGACACATTTTCTTATTAAAACAAAACAATCCAGGTGTGGTGGTGGGGATGCATGCCTGTAATCCCAGCTACTCAGGAGGGACTGAGGCAAGAGAATAGCAAATTCCAGGCCAGCATGGACAATTTAATGAGACCCTATCTCAAAATGAAAAGATAAAAGGGGCTGGGCATGTAGCTCAGTGGTAGAGCACATGCATGAGACTCAACACTGCAAAACAAAACAAAAACCCATGTGGAAGATATTAAAACAATAACCATAACTTATCAAATGCTCACTCTGAGTCTGGCACTTTCATATGTAAAATTTATTCCTCCAAATAATACCACAAAGTATAAAATACCATAAGCACAATGATTCCATCTTTGTGTGTATGTGGTACTGGTGATTGAACCCTAGGACATACTATCTCTGAGCTACAACCCAGACCTATTTTATTTTGTATTTTGAAACAAGATCTGGCTAAGTTACCTCGTACTGCCATCTTCCTGTCTCGGCCACCCAAGTACTAGAATTACAGGTGTGCACTACCATGCCCAGCTGATCCTCATCTTACAGAAAAACATAGGTTTAGAGACGTGAGAGAATGTACCCAGGTTCACACAGTTAGGAAAGTCAGAACTGAATAATCTGAGCCTAAGCTCTCCATATTCTATCATGCTATCTCCCCAATTACATATGAAGAGAGAGGGGTGGGAAGAGAGGGAGAGATCCATATTCTTGATTCTATTAACAGAGAGAAGAGAAAAAGAGAACAAAAAGGAGAAAAAGAGATGCTATATACTGGCAGAGAATAAAATTTTGTCTTCTACAGAAATTATTCACACATCATTTTCTCAATTCCATTCTAAGTGATGTGAGGATTAAGAGGGATGGTGGAGGAAAGAGAAGGCCCAAGAACTAGCCACGAGAGGCAGCCAATTCATGACAGATGTATCAAATGAGTGTGTGTGTGTGTGTGTGTGTGTATGTGTGTGTTATGAGGAAATTCAAGGCAATATCAGCAGCAACAGATGCCAAAGCCATGCTCTTCCCTTGGGGGAAAGAAAGTTGAGAAAGGACACGCAACTATAGAGCAAAAGCAAAAATGTCCCAAGGAGATTGTTATTGTGAGCCCTTATCTCATGGAAATGCCCTTAGATCAGGATCCATAATAACCATATTGCATCCAATTACAATTTGAAGATGAAACATGATTGCTACTGTCATGTTCATATCTAATCAGAAGTTGGGAGACAATTATGGTAATGATGCAGGGTGCTGGGGGAGGAGCTCATGTCAGGAGGAGAGGGTAAACCTTGCTTAAAGACTCACCTCTACTCTGCAGCAGACAAATAGAGGTGTGCTGATGTGCTAAAGCCATGTCAACTAAAGGAAGCAAAGGATACTAGGGGAACCCAGACCTCAGAGCAGTTTGAGATAGTGGCTAGCATGGGATGGCTAGGGGTGCATTGGGGTAGGGGTATGCTGGGTCCCACTAATGCATGCTTTTCTACTTCTGACTCTTGGACCCTTAAAGTCTCACTTGTGAGATTTGTGATTCCTGAACCCCATTCCAATTCTTTGCAACTTGAATCTCCGGGGATGGGGACCCAAGCAACATTTTTACATGCTATCCAGATGACAATTCTTCTGATGTGTCCAAAAAAAAAAAAAATAGAGCGAATATCTGGTATGGGCCCCTGGGCACCAGCAATTGATACATTGAAAAACTAATAGCAAGGTTATAAGTTATGGGCAACAGAACATAGAATTTCCTTACAGTCTTGTCTTGAGTTTTTGGTAAAGAGTGATATTTTCTCCCAGAAATAAATATCATAGGCCAGTGATGTTTCTTCCTCAGTCCTTGCTTCCCAAGATAAAGATTTCGAACAGAACGCATGAATAGGGGAATATAAGAGGCTTATTTCAGGAAGTGGGGGTACAATTAAGAGAATGCTGTGATTAAAGGTGTTATGTTTTGGAGAAAGGGTCTAGAAGTCCCTTTTGAAAACTAGAAAATGGTGGCAAATTCTCCACCTGGTGAGCTTTATTCAGTCTGTAATCCTCCACCCTCATGTATATGCATTTCAGGGAGAGAACTATTTCTTTTTGTGCAGCACTACTTCCCCCACGCTGGAAACTTTCTCAGGGTGCCTAAGAGAAACAGGGTGGAGGTGTCTAAAATGGCAATTGCAGCTGGGCGGGAATCTCCTTCTATCTTCTCAAGAGGGCTGGTGGGTACCTCTGTCCCATTCAATTCCCTGCCCTCTTCATCCTAACTACTAATATTTTGAGGTATTGAGCCAGAGCACATTATTGTAATTTTCCCATTCTAATTTTAAAATCTTCTTTTGTGCCTGTGGAACTGGGGATTAAATCCAGGAGCATTCTACCTCTGAGCTATACTCCCAGCCCTCTTTATTTTTTATTTTAAAACAGGGTTTCACTAAGTTGCTAAGGTTGACCTCAAACCTGTGATCCTCCCATCTCTGCCTCCCAAGAACTGAGATGACAGGCAGCTTTAAAATTTTAATTATGAGTATTGTTTTTCGAATGTTGAACCAGCCTTGCATCCCTGGGATGAACCCAACTTGGTCTTGGTGTATAATTTTCTTGATGTGGCTTTGAATGCGCATTGCTAGTATCTTGTTTAGCAGTTTTGCATCTAAATTCATCAGTGATATAGGCCTATAGTTTTCTTTTCTTGAGCTGTCTTTATTTGGTTTTGGTATTAGTGTGATGTTGGCTTCATAGAATGTGTTTGGAAGGGTCCCGTTTCTTTCTATTTCACGGAATA
>PVLC010036333.1:0-15733 GCA_004027655.1 Graphiurus murinus
GTTTTATTCTCTATGAACGTTTGACATACAACTACCCCCACCCTCTGAAAGACTCCTTCCCTACCCCCCCCCAACAACCCCAAAGACAACAAAAATACACACAAGGCAGACACAAGGCCAGAAACTTACCTGCTGTCAACCAGCTGCAAAGTCAAGGCTCACTTAAGCTTCCCCCCAAAATCAATTGTCCTTCCTTTTTAAAGGTTTGCTCTCTCCTTGGGAGGGGTGGGGGGGAACACCTTCTGGTTCCCAACTCCAGGCAGTCACTCTTTACAATTTATTTTGTCGTACATCATTTGATCACCATGAATTAGCAACAGCAAGAAAATGTAGGAGAGGGAGAAAAGAGAGAAAGAGAGAGGGAGAGAGAGAGAGAGAGGAGAGAGAGGGAGAGAGAGAGGGAGCAGAGCTTTCTGCAAGAGAAGAAGAAGAAAAAATGTACGTGTGACAAATTATGCTACCAAGAAACAACACATCATTATCCTTGGGCCTGGGGCTCAGTGAGTCGTAACGAGAGTAATAGGAAATCCACGGTTGGGGAGAGAAACGGTCGTGCTTGGCCAGTGGAGAGAGACCGTACAGGGGGATGGATGCTGGAGAGACTCGCAAAATTATGGCTCAAGGCTATTGTAAAAATTGTCGAGCGTAAATGACTGCGATTTCAAACATCTTTGGAAGAAAGAAGGGGAAAAAGCGAGCCCCCCCTCCCTCCCTCTCCCTCTCTCTCCCTCTCTCTTCTCTTCTCTCTATAAAGAACCGTCAAGTTTTAGTGCGCATTGCTAATTAGTCAATTTCTCTCTGCCTTCACAGGCTGGCGACTTCGCTGCTGAGCTGAAACTGCTAATTTCTGTGACCAGCTTTTTTCTTAGCTGTGATCTGGATGAATGAGTAGCTGTCTCACAGAGATGACAAAAATAAACTCTAATCCCCCCAAAAATTTCCACTACATCTTTCTCATGCATAGATTTATGATCTTCAAGCGCTCTGTGCAATATGCAAACTTTTTTGTGTGTCTGTATATATGCTGTTGTTTCCAGATTTTACTACATTGGCATGCTGCTTTTCCCTTCCACCCCCACCTTCCCCTACATGTTATGAAATGCAGAAACTGTCTGATCTCAAAGTATGCTAAGATGCCACTTTATCCTGACTCTGTATTGGGGTCTGGGGCTGACTTGGAAGATGCTAGCCCTTGCCTAGGAGGAAAGTAGCTGAGTATACAAACTGGGGTGTGGGAAGTAGAGCTGGTAGTCAGTAGTCAGAAGAGAAGATAGCCCTTCACTTCACATGTGTTTCCTGGCACTATTCAAGCTGTATGATGCTGTTTGAAAACATGCTTTCTCTATCATTTTGTCTGGTTAAATAACTACCTTTGAAGTTCTCCGTCAGCTCATCAACAGAAAAGGGTTCAGAAATCACATTATTTTTATTGGAAGATTATCATAGTGTCAAATTTGTATTTCAATTAGGAGTCTTTGATTTGCAGAAGCTAGAATCAAGTGCAAAGCAACTAATCTACAATCCCACAAATGTAACCTTTCAACTTTGAAGTTCACCTGACATACAAGGGCAATCACACAGTGCTCACAGTTTTGACCCTGCTTAGCATGCAAAATGAACCTCAGCATGTTTCTGGAATTTTAGCTGTACCAGAGATTCATGTGCATTTTGGTAGAGGACATGTTCTCCAGACTTATCTCATGATGTATTGCGCCCTTACATTTATAGCCCTGCATTTCTGTTGTCAATGGGGTTGGAGGTGCCCAAGAACAAGGGGGAAAAAGGAAGCAGTAAAAGAAAGGTATGCCCTTGCGTAAAAGGAACACGAAAGCAAGCTGGACATGAGTTAAACTGAGTTTTGTTTTGTTTTTTTGCCATTAAATGTATGAATATGATTCCAGTTTATATGTGCTCCTTATAAAATAATACACACCAGGGTGCCCCAGAAAGGCCTTCTTTTTACCTCCTCTTTTGATTTGTGAAAAATGGAAAGACACTTGCTTCAGGGAGAGGTGGGAAGACAGGAAATCCTGAGGTTCAGAAATAGGGAATAATTCTCATCTAGAATAATAAACACTAACATGTATTTAGGATATTTACTCTTAAATAAATAAATAAAGTCCACACTGATGCATTTACTCCTCACAAAGCCCCTCTTCAGTCAAGGTCCTAGATGATTTGAGTGTAAGACTTCTTTATTCAGATCCTGCTGAGATCCTTATATTCATATTTATCATAGAAAAGCCTCAATATACAGTAAAATAATAGAAGGAGTTGTTTGTTTTTCTGTTAGGACAGGGGAAAGAAACAGATTATTCAGATCTTCTGATCCTACCATTTGTTTTTTTCTTTTTGAATTCCCCCTATCTGGGTTTTAAGCAGGAAGATTGTGTTACTGTAAGACTGCCTTTTTGGGGTTCTGTGTCATTAGCAATTAAAGCCATCCAAGTTTTATGTTATGCTTCCATGTTGGTATTTATGGATTTCCAACGAAGCATTTGGAACTAAACCCAAAAGTGAATAACAGCATTGATCACTTAAATTATTGCCATCTTCTCAATTTGTCATAAAGGACTTAAAGCACATTTTGTAGGGCCCCAAATATTTTATATTTTAATTTCTTTTTTAATGATGGGATATGCTAGTCATTAATTATGATTACTGGGCTCCTTATTGCTTTCAAAAATATAAAAGCCATATTTCAAAAACTTTAGCTACCTATAATTTTCATGTTTATATTAAAAACTAGGTGCAAGGGGAAGAGAGAGGATTGGGGACTTGCAATTCTAAAGTGGATTGAAAAGAAGCAGATTTGTCTGTTTTCCTATGAATTTTGAAGTTACCGTATTTAATAAAGCTTAAAATTTCAGAGAAAGAAATTACAATTATGCTTATTGTACAAACAATTAAAGAAAAGAATATCGATCTCCCCCAAATCCCTTCATAACCCATGCATAAACTAGCATCTATATCATGTAAATCTTCCACCTCCAATATCTTGCACTGGCTTTGACTGAGATTATTACAGAACTCACAAATGATATGACACTATTTACAATAAATCCCGTTATGAAAGATACAATTTGCAGCAATCAGATGCCAGCTACTAAGCAATTGTAAGTATTTGAATTTTATCCTACTTCGCTGTTCAACATACAGAAATTGCATCTATGTGTTTGATCTGTCCTGCTGAGCACTATCAGCAGCTCGCATCTCTGCCACTATTGTTTTTAAAATGGTAGAAAGGACGTGACTAGTCAAGAGCACTCAGCAGGATGGATTTCACATGGCAGAAGAGAAGCTAGAATTGTCTTTGAAAAAAATACATATGTGTGTGTATATATATATATGTATGTATATATATATATAGATATAGATATATATATAGATATATATAATCACATAGGCACCTAATTCAAGCAGTCTTCATACTTCAACAGAATTACCGAGATTATTCATCAGCAACTCTGCATTTAAACTATGTACAGCGGAAAGATTCTAAAACTATTGCCACTGAGCAGTCTGTTGGAGCTGCCACCATCTGAGTGGACAGATCAGCTTTTGAGGTGGCAGAGACCCAGGCAAATTAGTGGCTCCAATTGCTCACAACCATCATGTTGGATTGGATTAACTGAATATCTTTATAGCAGGTCTAGAAGTGTTTTACGGCCTAACTTCAAGGGGCAGCCACGCTGAAACTTTATTTTCCCCACTCTTGACTTTTCTGATTCAGTTTTATGAGTTATTACCAAATTATATAAACACCAGAGCCTGGCCTTCCCTATGTTTCTTTTAGTTAGCAAATGCCAATTCCATGTGGTCTGACCATCAAGGGAGAAATTATTTGATTTTACAGAGCAAATGAAATAGAGTGAAGAAGGACCACATAACTCCCTCAAAGTCAAGGAGTGACAAAACCCAGACATAACTCACAGGTTTCTAGGCATGGCCAGAGATACCACAAACTCGTCAGTACCAAGAAGCTTGTTAAAGAGCAAAACAAACAAAAACCCCTGAAATTACAGTAAAAGACAAGATAATGGTGCCGTTGGCTAAATTTGGTCAAAAGCTAATGGTTTACTATTGCTTCAGGCCTTGACCCTGAAGTAGTCCGTGTTCCCAGTATCTAGTACTTTGGGCAGTCTGGTCTGTGAACTGGACATGCCCTCCTTGTGTCCCACTGTGCCTGTGCTTTGGCTGTGCCCTTAAGAGAGGTGTTGGTTCTCTCCACATAGAAATCCCACCTACCTCTCAAGATTAAGTGCAGATTTCTTTTCACTGTGAAATAAAAATAATCACTATTGCTTATTAAGCTAACTACGTGCTTGATGGACACTATCCAAAATCCTTCAGATACAATTCTCTTGTCAATCCTATGAGAGAATATAAAGGAATACAAAAATGGGCCCAACTGTCCACCCAGCCTGGTATATACACCGCATTGTATTGTGGCTTTGCCATTTTTCTCGTCAAGAGTGGAATCTATTTCTTTACTCCTTAGAAGTGAGCTGACCTTGAATCCATAGAATGTGCCAGAAATGACTTTGCACCAATTCTAAGTCTAAGCCTAAAAAGACTTGTGTGCTTCAACTTTCCCTTGTTCTACTCTTTTGAAACCTTTTCAGCTTTCACATGAAAAAGCCCACATTAGCTGGGTGGAAGGCGAGACACCACACGGGCCAGACATTCCCCAGTCACCTGGCAACTGAACTCAGATGCATCAGTGACCACACTTGAGACCGGAGACCCAGCATAGTTCAATTTCTTATCACAGAACTCTAAACTCAAAGGGTTCAAGTTATTAGTTTGGAGGGAAGGTGATTTGTTCCATAGTAAAATTAGCTGATGAAGAAAGGTACTATTATTATCATTTGACTATTAGACAAAATGAAGTATGGAAAAATCAGATAAATTTTTTAGAATCATACAACTTTTCAAAGGTAATGCTGAGACTCAACACAGTCTGCCTCCAGAGAATAGTTCTTCTATTCCACTAGACACTGCTTTCTATAGACATTCATTCATTCATTCATTCCATCAAGTATATGCTAAGTTCTTGTTATAACCAAACAATATGCTTAATATTGAGGATACAATGATGAGTAAGTTTGCATCCTGCCCTCAAGGGGCTAACAGTCTAATGGAGGAGGAAGGCAGGGAAATTAGACACAGCAAGTGAATAATTACAATTGACAATTGCTCTAATAAGGGTATGTATAAGGAACTATTGGAGCAGAAAAAAGCAGGTCCCTAACTTCCTCATAGTGCTTATTATCTATAATATTCTTTTGACATTTATTACTTACTGCTTTGTTAGTTGCTTATTTAGGGAAATATATTTTACCATGGCGATTAGATTATAAAGTTCTAGGGAAGAAAGAACCTTTTGCTTGGTAAAGATCTCCCATAGTGCATTGCTCTGCAGCTTTGTCTACACTAGCTATTCAGTAAATAAGTTGATGTATTAGTAACTGTAATACTGTAATTTTCAAATCAGAGAGAATAAAGGGGACATTTGTGAATCAGAAAATTGAGTATTTGACCAAAGTGGTGTTGATCAGTCTCCCTAATAATTGACTGACTGTTTTCCAATTTAAAAATTCCTTGTAATCCTATGAAATCAGTGCTCATATTACACAAAATAGGGGACCTTAGTGGGGCTTCCTCAATCTCTCATCTACAAAGCCATCACCCAGCAAAACCCTCTCAACATTTGGAGAGTAGTGACTTTTATGGACATATTAATTAAACTACTTAACAAAGGTAGCACAAATTCTGGAAATGGGCCCCAGCATTTGAATCCTGGCTCTGGCACCTTCCATCTGTGACTTTGGGCAAATAACTTCTCTCTGCCCAGTTTCTTCATCTAAGAATGAGATAACTATAGCACCTACCTAAAAGTATCTATGATGTTAAATTTTTGTAAATATTTATGTGTAAAGTGCCTAGAACAGCATCAGATACATAATGAGTGCTGTATGAGTTATAGCTAAATAAAAAATAAACAGACATAGCTATAGAATTCTCTTCTTAGTTTTCCTTTTACTTCTTTCCTTTAGATTATGCCTAGTGCCCAACAATTACTAGGTGGAAGAAATAATAAAATTTACTTTTCTTAGGTTTGCAATATTTTATGATGCTAATCCAATGACAATTGATCACTTTAACAGAAATATCACTGGAAGCTGAGCGCAGTGGTACACACCTGTAATCTTAGTATTTGGGAGACTGAGACAGGAGGATCACAAGCTTGTGGCCAATCTCAGCAATTTAGCGAGGCCCTCTCTACAACTTAGTTAGACTCTATTTTAAAATAAAAGTACAATAGGCCTTGGGGGTGCAGCTCAGAGATAGAACGCACTGGGTTCATACTCCCCCATACAGCCAAAAGAAAAAAAAAAAAAGAGAGACTACTATTTTTGACTTTGCTCTATATATGTTTCTTTTAGTTTATTTTTAATTTTATGTTAATGATTGAGATGAAAGAGGATGTTGTACTTTGGCTTGTCTCTGACAGTATTTGTGACTCTAGACAAATAACTTTTTTTCTTTTTCAGGTCTCAGTTTTCCTGTATTTGGAGTGAACAAGAGCATTTCCTTCATTTAACTACTGTATAGGGATGATTTGAAGAGAGTGGCTAGAATGCATGTTCCCCAAAGTAAAATTGTGAACTTTCCTAGTGACGCGTGAGGTAAGCTGAAGATTTAGAGAGTAGAAGAAGAGATAATATACTCTTTTGCTCCTGAAAATTGTCCAGAGGCTTGGGGCCTTAGATATTTACCCAGTCATCTTTGTGGAATTAGGTTATATACAAAAAGCAAATTAAAAAGTGGAAGTTTTTTGAGTGCATTGACAGAAATTATATTATGTATATTCAGAAATTCTATATACATCAAAAACTTTCAAAATATTGAAGTTTATGGGAGAATATTTCTTGGATGCTCACTAAAGAAAGGCATGGAACTCTTTCCCTATAAGTAAGACATCTTTATCATAAAGAGTTATCATCTAAAATTTCAAATTATTATAATTACCTCCACTCTCAAATTTTTCTTTCTTATGTGGCAATAATTTTTCTCTCACTAATTCTTAAAAATGAATGTATATATACATATATTTCAATATGCTGGAATATTTACCAATTTCTAATAGTTAATGGAAAGCAATGATCTATGTTTCTTAAGACAAATATCTATATGGCTCATAGTCAAATATCATATCATTACAAAAATTAATCACCTGCAGTGAAGTGCTAGATTCTCTCACAGGAGACCTGTTTGTACTTTAGGGTATTTATTTCTTACTGCTCTTAGCTCTTTTCGTATTAGTGCAAAGCTCTTTAACTTCCCATTTTTCAGAGTGATCTTTCTCTATTGCTGTGTCTTATTCTGGTCACTATATCCTCTTTGTTCTCCTTCCCACACTAGTAAGCTCTATCCTATGTCCATCATTTGTTTTATGCCGTAATTCATAATATTTCCTATTTCCATTGTTGCATTGTGTCATATTTCCTACTATTTCAGTAAAGTTTTTCAAATTCAATGAATTATACTGTCCTATTGTTGAAGCATTGTCTGAAAGTCTGGATAAATTTTCAGTTGATTACCCGAGGTGACAAATAATTAAAGAATTCTGTTAGTATTTTATTTTGGTTTTTCTAAAAGGCAATTCACTGACTAAAGGATATGAATTTTACAAAATATAATTGTAACATGAAACCATGGTTGCTATAACATGATGGATCTGAATTTAAAACTTTTCATTTTTGTCTTTACATCTTCTGGATCTCAAAAATAGAGTAAATACATGAGTTCAGATTAGGATAAGTCCTCTTTGGAGATTTAAGTTCTACTTTTGAGAATATTTGGTCCTGTTTTATCCTGTTTGATGTGAATTAATTTTCTTGGCTTTCTAAGAGTAGTCAAAAAAAATCAAATGTTTCCAGAAAGAATGTCAAGAACATTTACTGTGTAAAATGCAGATCTTTAGAGTTTGTATATTCGAGACATGCCTCCAATTATAACTGTCTTCATAAACTTGAAATGTATATACTATTGACATAAAATTCAATAGAATATTTGAAACGAGTAAAAATTATCAGATGAGTCTTATACGTAAGTGTTTGTTTGCTCATTTAATGAATGTGTGCTTTAGATTTTGGGGGAGTAAACTCAAGTGTAATGACTTTAGGTTACATGCATAGAATTTCATTTTGAAGGTAACATTTATATGCGTGTGTTTATTGTTGTTGTTATTCTCTAAAGTTAGTAGTTCTCAGTACAGACAGCTGTCAGTATATGTTATGTTTATTTTTTGGAAACTGCCATTATTATAAGATTTTATTTAACATTCTTATAAGATGTGGAATATTTTTTAAAATAAAATTAACAATTCTTAGAACAGATTAAGATTTATTAGAAAATTGAGAAGATAATACAGAAAGTTTCCATGTACCTAGTGCCAGTCAAAAGGATATAGGAGCCAGCTATAAAGCTCCCAGTGGCCAAAGCTGGAATAGTTTGATCAGGAAAATAAAGTAACATTGGATTATAATCCAAAATGTAAGATAAATACCCATGTTATTAACATCTTTACTAACATGGTGTAGGTAATGAATGCCACTGATAAATTGCTATTAGCTGAAGCCCATGGGTTATTCAATATTCTTAGTTTTTATGTAGTCCTCATATTCCAGTATCCCATCCTCCTTCTCCTCCTCCTTTTCCTTCTCTCTCTCTTTCTCTTTCTCCCCTCTCTTCTTACTTTTTGGCATAGCAAGATTCTGCAGGCTCATCTTTTAGATGTTATGCCTTAGTCTTGGAATCAACCATTTATCCAGGGAACGCTGCATACTTTTATTGGAGAATGATATTAGAAATGAGGATGTGGGCATTAGGAGTGCTGTTCGCTTCTGGATTATTTCTTTTAGACTCTGAGCTGAAGGAATAAGGAAATATATGTGTGTAACACACATATACATGTTTTATTTATCCATCTTTATCTATACTAAGCTAAACATGAGTTCATACTCATGTCTCCAATTCTAATGCATCGCCAGCCAACTTTATGTTTACAGATTCATATGATAAAAACATGGGGAGAGGGGAAATAAGGCAACAGTGTCCCTACTTTGGGGTTCATGGGACCATAGACATCTCATAGGATGTAAAGTACTCTAATGGACTCTAATTGAAGTACTCTAATGGAAGAATGAACTATGTTCATTAGTCACAATTTTCAGGTTTAGTACTTAGTAGGGTTATACTTTAAATGCCTTTAGTGTACATGCAGAAAATGAATTTAATTTGCAATTAAAGTCCAGTATCTTCCATAGAATTAGAAAGATGTCAGAATCCTATAACTACTTTAGAGAGAAACCTCAACACAGGCCTATTGGTAGGAAACTGGAAGAAAAAGCCTCCCAACCTAGCCTCATCTTATTTCTATAGCCCATGACTCCCAGTAACCACTGAAATGTCATAGCTATTATTCACTCAATAGTTCAATGCTCAGTAGGATGAAGAGGAAAGAACACAGGCTCTAAAATAGAAAGAAAAATGTATTTGAGGATTACTTCCATCACTTAATGATGGAAGTATCCTGATGCCTATAAACCTTAGTTACAGTAAACAGGGGAAATAATAATTTCAACAACAATTTATTTTTTATGAACAGTGTAATGATCAAGAAAGCCGTGAATGGGCTAGTATGTAGCTTAGTGGTAAAGCAGTTGCCTTTCATGTACAATGTCCTAACTTCGGCCCCTAGTACCAAAAAAAGAAAAAAAAAAAAAAAACTGCAAGCAAGCAAGCAAGTTGTGAAACTGGGCACAGTGGCACATGACTGTAATCTCAGTACTTGGGAGGCTGAGACAGAAAGATTGCAAGTTTAGCAAGACCCTTAGCATCTCAGTGAACACCTGTTTCAAAATAAAAAAATAAATAAAGGGCTGGTGGTATAGTTCATAGGTTGAATGCCCCTAGGATCAATCACCAGCACACACACACACACACACACACACACACACACACAAAAAAAAAAAAAAAAAAAAAAAAAAAAAAAAAAAAAAAGGAAAAAAGAAAGATGTGAAATACAAAAGTAATTTATGAACTGATACAACAATGCAAGAGTATTATTATTTATGTTGTTTTTAGTGGGAAGAGACCACAAGTACTTGAACGTGGCATAGCATGGTGGTCAAGAATGTCTACTCTGGAAAGATTGCTTTTGTTAAAATCCTAACTACACCGTTTACTAATTGTGTGAAATAAGTCAAACCTCTTAATTTCTCTGAGATTCAGTTTTCTCATAGGCAAAATGGGGTTCATTTTTCCCATAAGCTTACTATGAGGATTAGGTGGGAAAATGCCTTACACATGGGAAACAATATCAGTTTGATGAATACTAAGTATTTTATTCAAAAGAGAACTGAGAAATAAAATCACATATTAACTTTCCTTGGATTTCAGTTGAATCATCTAAACCAGAGGGGATGGGAAGGAAATTCTGTGGTCGATAATGTCCTTTACAGCTCAAAAGTTCATATTCTGAATCTTTATTTTATTGCAATGATGACTAGTGCATGGTACATAGGCTCCTAATTCATAATACAGGGCCTGGGTAAATTCTCTTCAGATAGACAGAGGGACTATGCCTACTAAATGAGCTACAAGAAGGTCACGAATAAACTCCATCCTAACTGAGTGATCAGAGGAGTCTGTCCACTAGAAAGGCCCCTCATAAACATAGACCTCTTCCAAGGTTCTTAGAGGGACTCAAAAGATATGTGATATTTGCAAAAATAAGACATTTTACTGCAACCAGCTAAGATTGATCTCTATTTCACTTTGACTTTTTCATATCTAATGGTATTGGAGGGACTGTGGTTTTGAGATATGGTTGAAAGGAAGTTGACTTGGGAATGTAGTGTGAATTGATGTAGTAGAATGAATTTACATGGTTTACAATTACATCTATGTAGAATTAAGTCACTGTCAGCTGTCTTGATGGAATACACAACTACTCACTGTTCTGGATGCCTTGGGAATATTCTGACCTCCCACTATACTGATCTGCAAAGCATTAAGAATGAAGGTGTAGTGTGAGTCTGCACTGTGATGGGACTATGAAGTGTTGCAAAAGTCTCTGAAGAATATAGAGGTGTTTTCTGCACAAGAAAATTTGAAATCTTATAGTTCATTTGGAAAGAGAAAGAGTTTTCCATATATACCATATTATCAATATAAGTCAGAAAGCTGAAAAAAATGTGCTGAATTATTTATAAAAATTTTTTCAGTCAATCATGTTAGAAGGATCTGTTTTTCTCCCTTAGAAAGTGGCATCACAAAATCTTTGTCTTTGTGTAATTGAAGACTATGAAGCCAAATTTCAGGGAAAAGAGTTTTACTGATAATTAGTTAAAATTACATTATTTTCCTAGATTTTGTGATTTTTTAAAAATGTTAAGCACCAGAGAATATGTATCTTCCCAGATGTCTACTCCACGTTTACTTCTTTGAGAATCTTTCCAAGTCTGTAACAAGTAGCTACAGGCCGGGCGTGGTGGCGCACGCTTGTAATTCCAGCATTCGGGAGGCTGAGACCGGAGGATCCGGGTTCGCGGCCAGCCTCAGCTACCTAGTGAGGCACTCTGCAACTTAGTGAGACTCGGTTTCAAAATAAAGAATAAAAAAATAGGGCTGGGGGTATAGCTTGGAGGTAGAATGCCCCTGAGTTCAATCCCCAGTACCGCAAAAAAAAAAAACAAAAACAAAAACAAAAACAAAAAAACCCCAAGTAGCTACAGAAGTAGATGAATTTCTCTGATAAACCAAGATGTAGGACTAAGCATAAGATTCCTCATGTTTCAGGAATATTCTTTTGTGCAATAAAGATATGAAGTCTTTAGAACCATTTTTTCGGATTTCCTCCTAGGAGTCCTTCTGTTTGCAGGCCTCCTTCCCCTATTGTCCTGGGAGAACCTCTGACTCCCAGAGGCCAATTATACTACTTGGAGCCACTTAGGTACGAAACTTGTCACTACTAGGGATAGGAGACTTGAACTTGCTTGTTCTAGTTGTGCTGAAATATAAACAGATCCTCTCCTATGCATTCATCATTCATTCATTTGACAAAACAGTTCATGCTATATGTAAAGTCATTTTTGTGCTAATAGATTGATACTTAGAACAAATGCTTTGATGTTTTTGTAGTGGAAGAATTTGTACTGCTAAAAAATTAATCATTTACACACTGGACCACTCATCAATATGGTTCTGAAATCTACAAAAACGTGGAGATTCCTCCAGTGTCATAACTTGTAACTTGGTTTTTCTTAAAATCATCCAGGTTCATGATGGTGACGTAGCCATCCTCACTTCAAGTCTAATGGTCACATGTCATCCACTCTCATAATACGAGTGTGGATGGTAACTGTTAAATGAATCTTCTAATAAAAATTCAATTTACTAAGGTAATTTGAAAATTCCAAAATAATTTGGAAAATAATGTATCATGGATCAAAGTATCTGAACAACAACTGAGGCGGTCAAGTTCTGGTATGACGTGGCAAATTATTGTGTTCATACATATGTATATGTGCACACACACATATGTGTGTATGTATACACAAGTATGCATGGTTACATATACATAGCTATGACTGTGTCATATATGTACTTACTGTGAATATGTGATTTGTAAAATTGAAGAATTACTTTACCTATCCTTGGAGAGTACCACCAATTAAAATGTTGTTTTGGCTGGCCATGGTGGCATGCACCTATAATCCTAGTACTTGGGAGGCTGAGACAGGAGGTTCAGTTTCAAGGCCAGCCTCAGCAACTTAGTGAGACCTTATTTCAAACTAAGAAATAAAATAGGGCTAGAGGTGTAGCTCACTGGTAGAGCATCCCTGGGTTCAATCCCCAGTAAAAACATATACACCCCCCCCCACCCACACACACATACACACACATTGTTTTAGAGTCTATGTAACAACTTTAGTGAAGTAAAAAATATTACCTGTCTCATTAAGTCTACTATGTAAGTATATATACATATACTTGCTTAGTGGCTTTGCATATTTCCAAAGAGTGGATGTCAATATTAAACAACTAAAAATATTTTATTACACCTTCTAAATATTTCAAGAGACCAATATCAATCCCCAGAACTCAAATTTCTGCACCTCCCTGCTCCAAAGAGCATCCAGGAAGCAAGTGGTGGCAAGTGAATCTGAGCAGCAGAGCCAGTTACAGTGCAGCTGATCATTCTACCCACCAACAATTGCAGACAATACCAACCTGTCATAAAAATAGCCCAGCCCAAAATTCCTTAAAGGCTGTGCCTGTCTTCTAGTATCCTCTGCATGTTGGGATGCTCTTGTGTTCTTGCTCCTCCATACCCTACTGAGAAGATATGTGTGGTTCTACTACAAAGACCCAAGGGTAGCTTAAATAATTTCTGAAGTTATAGCTTATTGTAAGCATTCATGCACTTACTCTGCTGAAGAAAATGAATTTACTACATGGAATCACATTCCTTTGAAAATATCTCTGAGTCTCTACAAGGTACAGATATGTAACAAGCAAAATAGTACTTATAGACATTGAGCTATTAAGCCATTTTCCTAAAATACCTACAGTCTTTTCATATGAAACAGAAAAAAATCATTAAAGCTATGGTTTGCCAGACAATTACTTTGTCAAATCTCAAGAAATTGCATAATAAATTGTATACATGCATCAAACATGAACAGCTGAGGACTATAACAAGCTATGTATTTCCAGTCCACTTGCTCTTTCATCCAAACAGTAGTTTTGCTTTCAAGAACAATTCTATATCCTTTTTGAAGAATTTCATAAAATATGGCCATACATTTATCTATCAAACTAAGTAGAAATAATTGAAACACTTAATATGCACAGTAACAGGGGAATGCATGAATGACCTCATTATTAATGTCTATTGATTATTTATGTTTTCAAATAGGCAATGTAGCTGCTAGTCTTATCATCATGTAATCTGTATGTGTATTTTGGTTTTACCTGTTTATTGGAGAATTTACATTCTGCATTATGGTAATTTTTATTGCTTTACACACTTATTTGATATGTATATAACCGAGGTTAGTTTGCAAATGGACTAGTGTTTACTCAATTTGATTACTATGTTACATTTCTGAGCCTTATTTTCCCTTTGGAAAATTAACTGCACAAAGAAGCCTAGTAAATCTTTACTTAAAAATTCTAAACTTTAGATTGATTTCAGCAGTGAGTTTGTATTGATCTCAAAGGCTTTGCGTTCCTAACTAAAAACTAATCTTTATTTCACCCTTTAGTGACTGCAATCATAAATATGCTTGCTCCTACCAGTGTAGAGTGGATTAATGGTTATTGGAGATTGGGACTTCCAACTGAGCCTGGAAACCCTAACCTTTGGAGGACAATATGCAGGCATTTACCCCTTGTCAGCTATAATCCCTGGGTCCATTTTTGACATTCACTTGAGTGTTAAAGAGGAGATGGAGCAGGAGCTAGGGAATAAAGCTCCAGAGATCCCACTTGGCTATTAATCACTCACTGTTAGATTGACTATCTTGCCTGACCCTGGCTGCTTCTGGCCATTGGAGTCACCAAACGGCATGGGTCTCCCTCTCCACTCTGGAGCTCAGGTTAACTGGGGAAGCTCTCTCATTCGTCATTATTTGCATAACTTTGCTGTACCAGTGGAATAAACATTTGTGGGACTAAAACCAACCCATTTGCAAGATATAGTTATGGAGAATGAAAGAGTTAAAAAGGAACAGAACAGAATTCGTCACTAGGGATGATCAATAGCATGCCAGGTAGCAGCAGATAGATTGGCTGGAAAACGGTAACAAAACTATAAAATAGTGTTTCTCAAAGTGTGGTCCTTAGTATCTCCTGAATCACACTAACCACCAGACAGTGTTAAATTAGAATCTCAAGGACACCAGGACTCTGAATTTTAACAAGCATTCCAGGCAGCTCTTACAGTCCCTGAAGTATAAGACCCTCTGTGTTATGTTAGAGTGTTTTGAGGTGCTGTACCTTGTAACTGTTTTCTGTGGTGGAGAGTAAGAATCTTAGTTTTCTTGGATCTGATGGTAGAAATTGCTGTTTGAGCCGGGCGTGGTGGCGCACGCTTGTAATCCCAGCATTCGGGAGGCTGAGACCGGAGGATCCGGGTTCGTGGCCAGCCTCAGCTACCTAGTGAGGCACTCTGCAACATAGTGAGACTCGGTTTCAAAATTAAAGAATAAAAAATAGGGCTGGAGGTATAGCTCGGATGTAGAATGCCTCTGAGTTCAATCCCCAGTACCACAAAAAAAAAAAAAAAAAGAAATTGCTGTTTGCTTCCCAATATTCATAATTGTTCTTTCTTTTTAGTAAAGGGACCTTGATTTTTACATAGATTCCTTGCTGTCCAGTTAACATTTCCAAAGCCTCTTAATGGTTTGATGCAAGAGGGGCTTTTGTGCAGAACTTAGGAAATCTCCCTAAAAGGGTGGGAACGTGTCTTTTTTTCTTCCATTCCTGCAATATGTTGCTAGAATATATCTGTACCACACGGAGCCCTAGCAGCACATTCTGCACCACAAGAACAAGGCTGATACTCGGGATTGGGGAGTCAATGAGCCCAAAGGGATCTGGGCTCCTGAAGATTTCTTGAAACCACTACACTGGTTCTGGATTGCCTATGACTGGA